>JAVLUE010000290.1:0-20001 GCA_034190945.1 Octodonta nipae | reverse complement strand
TTTGAGGGAATTTGCAATTTTTACATGTTGTAGTTTAATGTTTAAAGAATAACAAAAAATAAGCCAGACGATTTAGTCGGGGTTTTAACATCGCCAGACGCTTGCAAAAATATTTGTCAAAAAAGACAGATCATTTGGGACTTTCTACTTCCAGTGGTCTACGTTCTTGCTTGCCGCGTTACTATTGGCTCTGGCAAGGTCACGTGACTTACAATAGCCATGAAGTTTCTAGTCGTAATTTCGGAGTAAAAATAAAAAATTTTATGAAATTCTGCTAAAACCGGTTTATACAAAAATTATTGTGTTGATTTATGTGTGTTAAATCAACATATTTTTGTGTTCTTTTTTTATCATAAAAAATTGTTATTTAGGCAATTTTAATACAAATATAAATGTAAAGAACTAATTAAATATTTGACATTAGTGCAAAAATATTGTTTTTTTTTTCAATAAATCATAAGAGACATTTTTTGTAGAATATCAATTTTTCAACAACTTTTAAATAATTCTGTTTTAGATGACAAACAAATTTTTCACCAGACATTTTAAAATTATTTAACTTATAAAACCAATATTAGAATTATATAACTGAGATTAACGACTCCGAAATTCGGACTAGAAAGATTATTGTAACGTGGATTTTGTTGTTTGTCAAAAATTTGACAGTGACAATTTGTCGTTAGGCGATCACTTGATACTGAGGGTATCGTTTGTAAGTCACGTGATCTCGCCAGAGCCAATAGTAACGCGGCAAGCAAGAACGTAGACAGCTGCCGATAAACGCTCTCTCTCTCTCACTACAGCTTGTCTATAGCGCTACTCACTCCCGATTATACATAATTTGTGAGATCACCTAGCAGGTAGAAAGTCCCATCAAAATAATCTGTCTTTTTGAGAACCTTATTTTTTAGTTATAAATATTTCAAGTTGTCTGAAATAGATTCTTTATATATTTTTTAAAATATTTTTGCCGGCGCCTGGCTTTGTTAAAACCCCGATTAAATCGTCAGGCTTATCTTTTTATTATTCTTTAAATATTAACCTAGAACATATTAAAATTGCAATTAATATTTTTAAAAATGTAGAGGTTGATTTAGCACCGCTATTCACCAGCCAGGTTTCGTGTTGGGGCTTAAAAGGAGAGGTATGTGACAAGTTTGCAGCTTACATCAATTACCTACCCAAAAATTGGTACCAGCTTTCCTACTATAATTAGGACAGGCTTAATGCGTTAACCCTGAAGTTTAGCCTGGTTACAATTTTTTACTGTCGAAATAGTATGGCACTTTCGCAGCATTCTAGGTCGAGGATTAAATGTCAGATTATGATAATGTTGTAGAAAAAATACTGCTATGATGCTAAAATGGCAACATTGGGATTAAATTTATGTCTTCCGATTTCTTTGATTCGTACGCCTACCGCACTATCCACTTTTTATCCCCAGAACTGTTGCGTGTTTTGTTCTGTAATTTTACGATCTGTTTAGCCTTGATTTAACGGAATTTTTTGTCCAACGTTTCATCTACAATTAGAATCGATACTTTTGTTTCGATACCCCTTGCAGTACAAGTATAAATACTTTGGAGGTATCGCAACTTAGGATTATCGATGTAAATAGGAGTGTCAAATGGTGGACAGTAGTTTACCCGGATTGGCCAGAGGAACTTGAGTGGGCGGGGACTACCAGCTTAGTAGAAGGCTTGCCCCTTAAAGTGCAGGATCCCAATTTTTGTTTTAAAGCTTATTTCTACTGAAATTGTTTGATGTTCTGGAGAAAATCCGTATCAGTACCTGTACTAGTAATTGTGTGATGAATATCGTTAATATCGTATCGACAATGTTATGATATAAATATTTTTCTTTGATATTGTCTTTTGCAGAACTTACTATAAATGCTAGTTCGTAAAAAATTAGTAATGACTTAACAACTTCTTGAAGATCTATTTTTGCTACACTTACGATTCGAGAGTTTAATTTTAGGCAGTCATTCCTTTGTACGCAAAGAGAGTATTTTCAATATCTTCGAAGAGAGTATTCAATATCTCTGACAGGTGAAGAAACCTGAAAATTTTATCGTGACATTCTATTCTAGGAGTTAAGGGAGAACAGCAATTACACGGAACGGCTCCAAATTCGGAACCTCTGTGTGCTGATTCTCTCGAAAATCCTAGATGTCGGTCTTACATCTCGCGTCTTCAAATTGTTATTTAGTGTAGGATGCATTTTCATCAATTAACAGCCTCAACGATTCAAGTCTATTTTTTATGGCGTGAAGTTAAACATTGGCATTTCATTTGATAGAAGGAGAGATTTATAAAATTTATGTATTACTTTCAGGTGTTGTTACAATCATTAACTCCGAGATTTGGCTACCCCTATGTGTATATCCATCAAGGCAACTGTGAGCACATCATAGCATTCGCAGACGCCAGAATGGTGCAGCCTGGTGACTTGTTGATCTCCAGAAAATACCCCAGGATTTATTCTTTGACAAGAACTATGAAACCGCTTTGCTTTATTTGCTCTACATCTTATTCGAAGTGGATCGTTAAAAATAGCGATAAGTTTCCACATGAAAAGGTGTTCCTTTGTACAGACTGCTGTGATTCGTATTTGTACATCGACAGGAAAAAGGTTGGGGATTTTCAATTATATCCTTATCATGATATGACCTCATCTGATACCAAATAAATATTAGTTTAGTTTATTGTTGTATATAATTTGTAAATATTGAAAATATAATTTGTACAGTGACTTTAGTGTTTTTGTGACTTATAACATTAACTGTGTGTGTTCACTTTTTTTGAAGTCAGGAAAACTCAAGGAGTTCAGGGAACGCCAGTGAAATCGTCTCGAAATCTTTTACACATTTGCTGCACACATTTTCTTGATGATTTTAATATGACTATATTTCAAGTTGTAGTGAAATACTGCGTACTTAACTAGCACGTTAACTATGCAATGACTTGTAAATCGTTGCATTGAAACCAGTATACCGTATACCCGCTAAAACCCTAACCTCTTTCTCCTACAACCATGGTCCCCTGCGGCACTCTTTGTCAATACTACTTCGCAAGGGTGGTTCATTGCAGATGTTAACTGCTCTTACATTGAAAGCCTCTAAAGCCTACTCCTCGAAGGTATTGCGGAGCTCTTTAAGGATAGTCTCCGCGTAATCTGATACCAAGTTCCAGGCTTGGGGGCCCTTCAGCATGGCTTCTACTAATTGTTCTGGGACGATATTAGTCTCCAGAATCCTCTCCACTTCAGCACGTTGATCCTGAAACCGGGGGCAGGAGAAGAACACGTGTTCTGCGTCCTCAAGTTGTAGTCTATGAACTTTTGAGTGTAGTAATCTACACTTTTTTCTCTTAATTCCAGTGACAGGCCAATGCTGAATTAGGTACTTCAATAACATTTGTTGTGACGAAATATTTTTCAGTAAATTTAACAGTTACCATACTTTCATAATAAGAAAAATATTGCCGTTTATAATCAGACCGCTATGTTCTTTATTTAATCCAAGTATTTTCCCAGTGTTAAAAGTTAGTTAAAAGTTAATAGTTACACCAATTTTTTAAAAAAGTGATTCTCAAAAAGTCGAAAATTTCTGACCAGTGAGTTTTCTCAAAAAATTGTTAATAGTCTTTTTTGGAAAGATTTCTGCCATTTACAGAAAAATATAATTTTTGTGAGAAACAGGAACTCACTCTTATTGGCGGAGAATCATGGGTGTGCTTGGAGGTGGGTGTTGGGACCTAAGCAGGGTGTTCGATTGCTTGAACCGTCCAGTTCTATTAAATGAATTGTATAAGGATTGCATGAGGGAAATACCTCAAAACTGGATATTACAGTTTTCTATCGAGACGAAAGCAATATGTAAAAGAAGGCGAAGCTCAATCTTAATCTAAAGTGACCTTGATAAATGTTTAAGCACTATTTTGGGAAATAACACCAAAATTCACGAAACTACTGTATGTTTCCAAACGTTCTGGGGTCTATGTCAGACCCCGTTGTCAATGGTAAAGTAATTATGAGAAAAGGTACAATTTTAAAATTTAAAATGAAAATGTTTGACAACAGTATTTTCTGCAAAAAATGGACACAAGCAGAAAATTATAAAAATTCTATTGTAAAACATTTTCCTTTTAAATTTTAGAATTGTGCCTTTTTGACAACGGGGTCTGACCTAGACCCCGAAACGTTCGTAAATGTACAGTACTTTCGTGAATTGTGGTGTTACTTCCCAAAAAAGTGCTTAAACATTGACAAACTATGGCGCAACTATTCTTCAGGAAACCACATTGATAAACTTCCCTTTCCATTTAATAACTTTTTTGTTGGCTTGTGTAATAGCCCCACCAGAAAAAAAAGTTATCTGAACTCTAAATATGACATGTAGTTTTTCATGTATTTTTGCCTTCTGAACTCGAATCCAGAATCAGTTTGCTCAATCTCCCATCAGTTCTTAAAAATTGCCGTTTTTCTGAGGGCTTTCAACGATTTTCTGAAGTTTTTCACAATTTATGAACAATTGAATAGTGGTACATTTATTTACAAAATAAAGTGACTAACTATCAAAACAACAGCAGATCGCTTCTCTCTGTCGATTCAATTACACGCCCCAATATAAACTGCTCGCCTCCAGCGACTATCAACCTTAAATAGGTAGCCAAGAAAATACTCGAATTCCATTGTTACTTCTGGTTTGCCAGAGTGTATGTATATTGCATTCAGGAATCACATCGAACTCAGTTCTTTCATTAATTGTTCTCTGGATCGTTCTTACGTTTGTTTTTTTTATTTAGGCCGTTTTTTTTATTATCGTGTTCGTACTTTTTTATTAGAAATATTAACTTCTAGAAGGTTTCTTATTATTTTGAGGCGTAAAATGAATGTCATAACAGTATAATGTCATAAATATCCTTCAGATACTTTATATACCACTAACGTATAAGTTTACGTAGTTTAGATCAAGTAAATTTTTTAGTTGTTTCGGAATATCTAGGTATACTTCAAGAAATATTTTAATTTATTAAAAAACGATTGTTAGAACGTCATTTCCAATAATCCGAATTCCTGTAAAATAATTGTTTACTATATATCTGCTAGGCAACAAAAGTCGTCATTTTATCATCAAGGTTAAAGAAAATATTGATTTACTTGAATACGTAGCACTTAATTAAGTTTACGTGGTTTTCAGTGTGTTGTAGGAAAATCCGTGTATTGGGAACAGTTCATCTATAATTTAAATGAGAACATACCTACACAATTGTTCCGATATTAATTGAGAATTAAATCGATAACACTATTCATTTTTTAGGCACAGTTTTCAACCGTTTTATGTAATTTTCTCCATTTATGACAAATTGTGAAATATAAAAACAATTTAGCGTTGATCAATCGACTATGGACATTATGAAAATTTATGATGACTCTCAAACTTTGACCATTGCCTGTGCTCATGTGTAAATAAAGGTGACTGGATCAAATATGAGAATATTCATTGATCAGCACTTAAGATGGGAAAAGCTTGTTTACATATTTTGTATTTTTATAACAAACTAAGAGATATAATGTATAAATGAAACTTTACCGTGATATATACAATGCCGTAGTAGCGACTCTTTTAAGATACTGCATTATTATTTGAGGCGGGGGCTACAAAATGCAGTATTCTCTAGAGTCTAGAAAGAGCTCAAAACAATATATAATTAAAATTATTTTTAAGAAACCGGTTCTATATCCCACAGAAGACTTATGTATATTTACAAATAAAAAACAAAAACAAGTTAAACTGAATGTTCCATCATACACTGTTAAAAATTTCTTTGGTAATATTACCAAAAATGTGTAGGAAGTTTTTACGTAAAACAATTTAGTACATTTCCTAAACAGTACGACTCAAGTCAGTTTGAGAAAATTACAAAATATTTTTGGAAATTTACTAAACAGTAATAGAGAATTTGATTAGTACTTTTATTATACAGTTTCGTAATTTTATTAATTAATTTATTTGGCAAATGCTTTGTAAATTCATTAGAAGTGTAATTTTTCTGATGTGTCTGAGAAAATTACTCAAATTGTATTAAAATTTAAACTCGTAAACTCTTATTAGTAATTTAGCCATGTTATGTTGAGTAAAACAATGGTAATTAAAAATTTTTAACAGTGTACTCGGAAAGCTGACCAAATTGTTACTCCGTTAAATAAAATTGTACCAAAAGTCATTATCATCAATTCAAAAAAATTAAATCAATTATATCAATATAAATGAACATTAATTTCTAAAAATATTATCAAAATACTAAAGAGATTATTTATAGTCTCCGCTACTTAGTTTTTCATTTCTCCGTGTTCTTGGATCTGATCTCTTCTGACCCAAATCATATATTTCAAATGTACCGGTAATTATTCTGTTTTTACCAAATATGTACATAAATGTTTAGCCAAGATAACAAACAATTTGTAAACACCCTTTATGTTTAATTTGATTGTTTGAATATTTTTGTCTCCATTATTAATTTACGTCCATGATAACTGCAATGAAAAACTAAAACAGTTATGGCGGGCTTATTAAATAAAGTAGCTGTCGCCCAGTGGTCGAAATTCGACCAATTGTGTCAATATCTCTGGCAGGTGAAATGCCCCGAAAATGTTATCGTTATGTTATTCTATCCTAGAACTTAACGGCAGAACAGCAATTACACGGAACGGCTCCAGATTCGGAACCTCTGTGTGATAGTTTTCTCGAAAAACCTAGATATCGGTCTTACATCTCGCCTTTACAAATAAGTAACGGAATTCATGTTCTTTTTCAGATCTAATTAATAGGACTTTATTTGTGTTCAAATTCGTAATTCTTAATTTAATATGACAACAATTCAACCGCTAATAAGCTATCCTACATAATTGTTTTTTCTAACCACCCTGTATACTATAATTGCACTCAGTTCTGTATCATTTATATATAAATACCCCTTACAATAATTCCATCTCATTATATATTTCCACCACCCTGTATATATAACTGCTCATGGACCACGCATAATATTTTTTAACATTTTTGAACCACCCGGTAACCATTCTGTATATGCGACTGCCTATAAGCCACTGTATTTACTCTTTTTGTTTATGAAAATTATCTGTAACTATAATTTTACTCCGATTTATATTTCAATCATCATATATATGGAACTCATCGTGGGCTACTCTATAAACCATTTCCTTTTCTAACATTTTTTATAATCATCCTGTATATCTATAATTCCTATATTTCATCTACCCTATATATACTACTGCTTATGGGTTACGAAATGTTGCATTTCCATTTCCGCCACCCTGTATATGCATCTCTGTATATTTTTTGCACCACCCTGTATAACTGTAATTCTATTGCGCCCTCTATTCCAGGAACCATGTATAATTGCACTCTACTCTATATTTTAAACACCCTATATATGCAACTGCTTGTGTGCCACTCACGAAAAAAATGATTTCTAACATATCTGGAATCGCCCTGTGTAATTATAATATACAACGCTTTATATCTCAGACAATTTAGAACATGAGAACACATAACTTTTTACCCATCCAATAAACGCCTAAGCAGCAATTTTTACTTTAAAAAATATTAAATAAAATTCTTATAAGATTCTACACATCAATTTGTATTGGAAAGTTTTTTTCAAGTATGTTACCAAATCATCCTGTATTGAAACTTTTGTAATTTCAAAACTCAGCTGTCATAATTATTGTCACAAGTCACAATTTCCTTCTTTCGTAATACGATTTTTCCCGAGCAATCAATTTGTAGACGCCAAACCCCGAAATGAAATTTCGACAGTCATAGTGCAGTGTGCGAGAATTACATATAATAAGATATATGTAAATAAACAAAACATTATATGTACTATATTGTTTGATATAAAGTAACAATATATTTGCAGCATATCACATCTCGTTAAAAGAACATTTAACAATTTTTGACTGATTGCTAATATTTTAGATGACATGTTAAAATTAATTTAAAAGATTACCTTATATCGAATAAAACAGCAATATATTACAAATACTTATTCAATTTTCATTTGCACATGTCATAAAATAAAAAAACATATTCAACTTAAGAGGATCTGAAAACAAATGTGTCAATTAGCTTTATAATCTCTCAATAGTTAGTTTACTTACGTAAAAGTTTTCATCGGGGGATTATATCAAAACATTTAAGAAATACAATGCACCACCTGTTAATTTATGTTAAATAATACCTTTATTTGTTCATTGAAATTGAAATTTTGAAAACTATACATTGATAATTTTCTGATTGCATTGAGAAGGTACCTCAACCTAGCGGTTAACTGTTAAGAAATGCCAAATTGAAATCCGTCTTACGATTTTCTCTCCCCGCAATGTGGCGGCACTGTGGACGTAAATTATTAATTTTTTATTTTACTTTATTTAATGAATGAATCAATATTGTAAATATATTTTAGCATTCTGCACTGAAGGTTGTCAATAGCCACTAAACAAAACAAAACAAAAATCAAATAAATCGGTTGAGGGACAGAGGAGGAAATGGTACCTAATCGTTTTGTCTTTGCCTATTTATATATAGATTACCTATTTATAATAACAAACATCACAATGTGTATGTTAAATGTATAGATGCTATGACCCGAAACTAAATTAGTTATGTACTTAATTATTTTAATTAATAAATTTTTAGATATACAGGGTGTTTCTAAAATAGGGTTCCAAACTTGTGCTGTGTATAGAGCTCATTAGAATAAGCCAAAAGTCCCTATTGTACGTGCCATAAAACGCATACTTAGGAAATTATATGGGCCTAAGACTGTTTTTTTCTCTGTTATTGATAAAACTGTAAAAAGTTATGTAAAAGCCATCCATTTTTTCTACTAAATTTCGACCGATTTGTCAATAACAAAAAAAAACACTTTTGTTTGAGCTATTTTAAGGACATATAACTTCCTATGGGTGTATTTTAGGGAACAAGTTAATAGGGACTTTTTGGCTTATTTTAATGAGTTCTATACACAGCAGAATCCTATTTTAGAAACACCCTATATATCTAGTGGTGATGATCCTTTTAAAATCATTCTAAGAAATGCAATTTTATCGGTTATATACTTGCTAGAAGATTTTCCAATAAAAAAAATGTTGGGCTGGTATTATTGGTGATGATAACTCCGTTTCTTTTTCCAAGACAATTGACAGATTTTTTGAAGTCGATGCCAAGCAACAATCAAGTTTGATGAAGTAGTAGATAAGTAAATATACCTACTGAAGTGTCATTCTTTTGTATGAACAAAAGAAACACACTTGTAATGTGTTATGAATGAACATAACACGAAATGACCGTAACATGCATGTTGTTTAACATAAGAAAGATACATCATAAGTGGGAATATCTCGGACAGGTGAATTTAACCTGAAAACTTTATCGTGGCATTCTAACCTAGGAGTTGCGGGATAACAGCAATTACATGGAACGGCCCCATATTCGGAACCTCTGTGTGCTAGTTTTCCCTAAAATCCTAGATGTCGTCTTTACATCTCGCGTCTACAAATAGAAAAATTTACTCGATTGGTAGGTAATTAAATTGTACAGAATGAGCACCCTTTTAATGTTTCATTATTTATTTTTGAATTGTTTGGTTAACATATTTTTAAGAGCACAACTCCTTTTAGGTATTGGTGCTGTTAAATTTTATAAATTATAAAAAAATCTATAAATGACTTATTTTCTTTCTGTGAAAATTCCATAAACAAGTTTTTTTAATATTTGAATTGGAGCCCCCCTTAAATTGCCAGTCAAGGCTAGCTCTCCAATTTTAGCTTCCATAGATTTGGGGTTTAATATTGTCACAATTAAACACAGTTACCGTCATCGTTCATGGACTCCGCCGCACTCATCAACGACACCATTACATACTTTCATCATCGCTAAGCCGTGCCGGATGCGAAGAATGGACGGGCCCGTATCTCTCAACTAATAAATATTACTTTTCGTTAATTGTACTGTCACATCCAAATAGACAACTGCTACAACTCTTGTAACCTGACAGCTACTAAAGTATCTCCTGGCCACCTAACAAAACTCTAGAACAAATTAGCCCCCTAGAACTCCTAAACATACATAACAATATTATAAAACATTCACACACATACTCTTGACCTCAAATACCTATCAAACATGCCAACAAAAACATGAAACCACAATGTTGGCTTCAGCTAATTTTGATGATATATAAACATTGAGACTGATTAAGTTCAATTAATCAGTACCAATGTCACCAACATATGTATATCTATGACGAAACGCCGTTTATTTTGTATAACGTTCAACAGTAACTGTTATCACTCAATTGTTACTAAAAATAAACTTGCACATCACCCAAAAATTATCAATTCGTTGTTTCTGTGTACAATAAATCCGACTCAATTGTAAAAAATAATCCTTTATTTCAATAAATAATGTTACAGAATATTTACCTTACATCTAGATATTAGAAATAACAAACAAAAAGATAACCAACCTCGTTTTTATTAAAACTGAAATATTAACTTAAAAAAGTCACCGTAATCCTCAAAAATGAACACTCATATTTTACGATGGCGAACAGCCTTCTCGAATCAGTCCTTCCTTTTCTTTCTTTGGGATTCTTGTTCCTGGAAGAAAAACAATAAACTATCAATCGAAGTTAAATGAATAAATTATGAGTTAATTTTATAATTAGTAAATATAGATAAGAATGACAAAAGTATTCAAAGTCAACAAATATATATTTGTGTTAAAATTATAATTATCTTTTATCATAAGTCAAAAGCCTTGAAAAATGCTTATTACAATGATAACAAGGGTCATTTGTCAGTCATCAAAAATATACAGGGGAACCAAAAATAAAATCAACCATTATTTAATAGAGATACAAGATGATAGAAGAAACAAGTTATATCAGTGGTTTTTACAAGAGTACAACTCAAATGATTATATAACCAAATTTATTTTGGTAGCCAACTAGGTCATGTTTACAACTCAAGTAAATAATTTGTTTAAGAAGCATTTTGGGCATTAGAAAATGTGCATGCAGTAAAAAGAATCCATTTGCAATAAACTTTTGGTCTGATTTTGTAAATGGCTATAAACAAGAAGTTCATGAACATTTCAACAATGAACTTCTTAAGAGATAGGGCAGAATGGACCTATTTCTTGACCTGATCATTCCCTGGATCCAATGCTCAGTGATTTTTTGTGTGAAGCTTTTTAAAACCTGTGACTTGTCTGAGTTCAACAAGCTGTTAAAATAAATGACAACACCCTGAATTGTTTTGAGTTGTTTCTCAAAAATAGCGATATTGATACATTTTCGTTTTTTTTATAGTATATAAATTCATCTTTTTTAGGGGGGGGGGGGCACAAAAACAAAAGAATTAAAAAACAATACATGTATACAGATCGTGTGAAGAAGCCACTCTGAGTATATGAGTTATGTAATAAAGTAACAACTAACATATATGGTAGTAGTTTATGGTATCACCACTCTATAATCTCTATTACTTAATTGACTTATTTAAATTATAACATCAGTTAAGGTCTTCTTTATGTAGAAAATTGGAAAAAGCATGAGGTTAAATTTTCTAAATAGACAATTTATTTAAAACATACAAATGTTGAATTATAAAGGTGAAAAAATATTGAATCCTTATATTGAGTGTGAACAGTACTAATAAAGTAAATAACACTGAAATTAATGTGGATCTAAATTCAATATTTCAATATAAGTTAATTCATTTTGAGGAATGCTAATAGCAAATCTTCAATATTTTCACGAAAAATAGCATGTTAAACAAATCTTAATGTTATAAGGGAACAAAATGAAAAATATCATGTATTAAAACTATTGTTACGAGAATTCATCCGACAGCTGGTGCAATCGGCCATCAACCAATTCGTGGAAGGGACATTATTCCGGTACTTCTGGGAATCTGAAATGCTTCGTCTCTCAACAGGCCGACCGCTGCCGTTACCGGGAATTCCCTTAAAGCTTCCAGAACATGAAGGAGTTTCATCAAAAGATGAACGACATCCATGAACGAGTCCGGTTAAACATAGAAAATGCCAGTGCCCGAATGAAGGAAGCCTACGACATCAAAGCCGAGGACGGAGAATTCCAAGTTGATGATTTTGTTTGGTTGTATAGCCCGCAACGTCGTCGTGGATATTCGCCCAAGCTACAGAGATCTTGGGAGGGGCCGTACCAAATTGTGAAGAAAATCAGCGATGTTGTCTACAGAATAAAGAAGTTGCCTCGGGGAAAACCAAAGGTCGTACATTTCAACAGGTTAGCCCCTTATGCCGGAAGTCATGACAGCGAAGATGACCAAGCCCAAGTCCGCAGCATCCAACCACCCGATGACGAGATGACCTTCGAACAGTTTATGGCACTGTACTCTAATGTGCAGAAAGTGCAGCACGACGTGACCACAGAGGAACCCCGAGACCTGGTTGAGGTGCCCATAGAATATGCCCTGGCTCATTGTGTGGCTCGAGATCTCCGGATGTTCAGAGGAATAGCCGTGTTTGCCAAAAAGTACGGCCAGTTCCAGAAGCTGGGGGGGGGCAAGATCCAGCGGTACGGAAGGTCCTTCATCTCGAAGATAAACAACCACTGGGTACCAGAGACATCTTTTATTTGGTAACGAAAACGTTCTCGCAGGACAAGCCAACATACAGCGATCTTTGGAAGACTCTGGTAGAATTGAGGAATGTAATGATAGAGAAGAATCTGATGAAATTGGCGGTCCCAAAGATAGCCTGAGGGTTGGATGGCCTGAATTGGAGGGTGGTGAGAAGTATGATGAAAACAATCTTTCGATTCAGTGGCGTCGACATTCTGGTATGCTGCCTCAGTACTCGCAACCCAGATTCGAAGACCGTTGACTGTTACTTCCACCAAACTGCCCGTTGTCGAAATGGAGAGTCCTGCAAATATCGTCATATCAGGAAGGATTCTGGGACATTCCGGAAAGAAATGGTCTTAAGGAGGGGTGACTGTTACGAGAATTCATCCGACAGCTGGTGCAATCGGCCATCAACCAATTCGTGGAAGGGACATTATTCCGGTACTTTTGGGAATCCGAAATAATGCTTCGTCTCTCAACAGGCCGACCACTGCCGTTACCGGGAATTCCCTTAAAGCTTCCAGAACACGAAGGAGTTTCGCGATGGTTCGTGGACATACCAGACAATTCGCAGAGAAGTATATAAATATAAAACAGCTGGCGATAGGAGGCATTCAGTTTTCGTCGGTCGTATTGCACAGTTAAGATAAAATGTAAATAGTAGTTTATGTGAATATAAATTGTGTAAAAGAAGTGGAAATAAATTAGAGTGAGTTGGACTGTGTTTTTCAATAAATCCAAGAACTGAACTGAACCCGAGTGTGAAAATAAAAACATTACACTATATTTGATGGATGTAGTAGTAAATTATGGATAGATGTGTAATATTTCATTTCATTATGTATTTGAGGATCATTTTCTAAAACAGACTAAGGGCAAATTTTTAGGAAACAAAAAAATATTAAGCTTTATTTGTGAAGAGTTGATCAAAAATAATTTTGACTGGAGTTAAGCAGAAATTGTACTGATTAATTGCAAAATCAGTTTTAGACTGTCTCCTTATCCAGTTGTAGGAGATGTCACTGATTTGTTAATGTTACTTGAGTTAATTTAATAACACTAAATATCATTTGTTTTTAATATTCCTAAATTAGATCTTTTCTTTATTATTGCATGAGATATTACATCCAAAACTGTCACATTTATTAAAATATAAATTTTATGTTGTCGTAATTTAAAACTTTCTGGTTGAGAAGGAAAATAAAAGTGAAGAAACAAGGAGCTAAACAACAAATGTAACATATTTTCACAATGAACTGTTTAAAAATTCCAAAAACTTAATGCAAATGGAAATATTCAAAAGGAAAAAAGCATACAATGAAAGAAGCAAAGAAACAACATTTAAAAATTACATGGAAAACTAATTTATCAAGACCTCCAAAAGAATGAGACAGACAAACAAATGCTTACTTAACACCAATTAAAATGACAACCATTAACATATAAATCTTTAACAAGTCTATCAACACTCACTCATTCACCCCCATTATATGTACTTTCCCCATATTTTGTTATCTTAACCCTGTATTATTTCCACTCATCCCCAAAATTTAAATTATGTAAGACTGAAATAACAAATGCAAATTATAAGTCATTATTATTGCTAAAATACCAGAAGTGCAATGAAAATGCCAGTATTCAAATTAATGCTAATATATATATATCATTCATCACTACCCAAAAATAGTTCTTACCATGACTATTGTGGTCAAAAAATATTCAATTGATGTGTAATCGTCATGTTAACTCAAGCAATATTTATCTCTGTTAATTTTGCTGTTACATACAATGAAATTTGATTCTATTTATCTCAATAAATGTTAATTTGCATGAAGTTTAGTACAGTCAATATAGTTTTCATTGTACAATAGCAATAAAGTCAATTGAGGTGAAACTTAACAAATTCATTATATTTTCCTTTTCAGTGAAGACTTTTATTTTAGTTTTGCTGATGTATTTGAAAATAACATGTGTTAAACAAGCTAAGTGCTACTGGAACTCAATGCTAAAATTTCATAATTCATTATTTATTATGACTTGGATATCTCCTATTATGCTTTATGGACAAAAAACATATCTGAATGAATGTAATATTTTTCTCATGAACTCTGGAATTTTTAAACTATACGGTGCATTGTCTACAATTAGAACTAAGAACCATGCAAATTTTAGTAAAATTCTACTTCCAAGGAATTGGATATATTTCAATAAATTTATAACTTCACTTTTGTATTTCTGATAAATCTTTTTTTCCCATCCTAGAGATTACTTGATGTTATATGAGCATATTTGTTTTTAAGTTTTAATTATAATTTACAACCCAATAATGATTATAGATAACAAATTTATTGTTTTAGATCTCACTTGTGAGGTACAGAAATCCCAATATATATATTGAGATCACACTTGAATGTATACTATTATTCACAATTTGTCTAATCTAGCAAGATATAGAAGTATGATACATCTATAGAACATGGATGGTTTGAAAATACATTATATTTGTCTTTCATGTATGTAAGATTAAGTCACAAATGATTGATTATGTATAGATAAGTCCAGAATATCCATAAAAATAAAATTTAAAAATCCATGCAAATTTCAGAAAATTCTTGATTAATTTATCTGTTATTATTACGGGTTCAAAATTAAGAATTCATAGTTTTCTTTTATTACACCAGTTAAAGATTACTAGTGGTCGCCTAGTGGTCAAAATTCAACCCTATTTCATGAAATTGTAAAAAGTATATTTTCATATGACCAAAATTGTTCACTCATATTGATAAATGTATTGCAATAAAAAAAAATAAAATGTAATCAAATATCAGTGTTCAAAATATTTTTGACAAATGAATGACCCCCCAAATTTTTCACTGGAACCGCTCCTGACAAAATATTCGATATAATACGAGGGTGAATCAAATATGAACTGGACTTTTGTTTTAAAAATTTTATTGGTACGATCAATTCAAATTTTAATACATATTATTTTTCTACATAGTGTCCTCTCTTATGTATACATTTTTCCCACCGAATCGGAAGTTTTTTAATACCTTTCTCAAAGAATGAAACTGGTCGTGTCGATAACCAATTGCGCACAAATGTTTCTACACCTTCGTTGTTCTCAAAGTGGTGGCCTCCCAGTTCTTCTTTAAGTGGCCCAAACATGTGGTAGTCACATGGCGACAAATCAGGACTGTAAGGCGGGTGTTCAAGGGTTTCCCAATGCATTTTGTTCAATTTTCCTTGAGTCAATGCAGCTGTATGTGGCCGAGCGTTGTCATGCAACAGAATCACACTTCGGATAGACATATCCCGCCTCTTTTACCGATAGGCAAGTTTCACTTGTTGGAGTAGTTCGCAGTAATACTCAGCATTAATTGTACGGCGTTCGTGCAGAAAATCGATCAGCAGTACGCCTTCAATCAGCTCACGAATTGCGTAGATATTCGCCTCATTCATGCTTGTCGTGGGAATGCGTGCATGAGGCTCATTTTCCACTGTCTCTCGGCCATCTGAAAACTTTTTGTGCCAGTCGTACACTTGGGTCCTTGAAAGTGTTTCATTGCCGAACTGTGCAGATAGTCGACGCAAAATTTCAGACGGTCTAACGCCCTCCCGCGCCAAAAATTTGATAACAACATGTTGCGCAACAGACGTATGCACCTCTTGCTCTGACATGATGCTACTAACAGCGCATCGACTACGCCCCGCCAAACCGACGAACTCCCCTCTTCTTAACATCCCTACCTAACATATATCGAGACGTCACGCCACTCGAATTACCTACAGGGCGAGAAACAGAAAAGTCCGGTTCATATTTGATTCACCCTCGTAATTGGAAGATTGTTCTACCTACAAGTTTTCGTCATTTGCGGTTTCAATCAAGTTCAGGAATATTAAAAAAAAGAGAGCACCAGCAACCCTAGGAGAACCTAAATTATTAATACATTCTCTATTGTCTGCTGTCTAACAATTTTTTACACAACACACACAACAAAATGTAATATGAAAGTTACTGCAACGCGTCCGAAAAATCAATACTAATCTACTACATTGACTATTTTACCACTAAATACTAACAACTCTTGTTTGCCACTTCCAGAAGTACATGCTCTAAGAATATAACAGCATCTAATGATCGCTCCCTCCATATATAATTACTCAATGTTTTGAGTTTTGACCGTCTGGCGGCGGCGGCACTGTCAGTTGTTTGGCGTTGACAGTATGGACGTAAATAATGAGAGGAGAAAAAGGTATGTAATATATTGTTAAAAATTGCTATAATTTCAGCAAATATATTTTTTTAATGTAACTGGTTTGTCAATAACATGAAAGTCAAACACATATTTTACATTTAATTTATATTCATACTTTGTCTGTAATGTAATTGAGGATAATTGAGATTGACAGGCAAAACAGGATTTTTTGAAGGACTGTAGATTCTACTTACATCATTATTGATATTTAAATATACTTAATAACTTTGAATTATTTAAATCTATTTGGTTTTTTAACAAGTTACCAGAATTTTAAAGTGTTTTAATTTTTAAGGATTCTAAAAGATTTTAGTAATTTTCTGCTTCTATTTTCTGAACATTATAATTTGAAATTTTTGTTTAATTCTGACTTTTGATCTAGATTTAGTGTATAAGACACATTCATAAATACTGAAGTTATTTTCTAAATCAAAAATGAACTTCCGTTTACACCAAACATTTTATGAGAGAAATAGATTTAACAAAAATTTGATATTATCTCATTTAGAAAACAAAAACAAAAAATTAAATCCTTCAGCATCTTTGGATATTAAAAGTTAAAAAACTCCAACCATTAAATAAACAATTACACTCAAATAATTCCCCCTTTGGTGCATCTCCACACTGTTTTTATTGTCATTGTTTAAGGATGATTGTATTAGTTAATTGATTTTTAAACTTTTGCTCTTTTTGAAAACTTTCTGTTGTGCCAAGACTAATTTACATTTCACACATTTTTGCATCTATATAAGACAAAACTTTAGAAGTTTGCTTTATGTAAAAATTTAATGATTTTGATTCTGCTACAGGAACGCTTTAATTGTTTCTTTCATGGTTATGAAAGTGTTTTTGTTTGTGCAATTGAGGAACAGTGTTTGCAGCCCTGTTTTTTTATGTGTTATGGTTACTAGATTTTAGTGTAAGGTGAAGAACTAAGAATATTTCACCTTCAGGGCTTCGACAAATGGTTAGTGACTATCTGTTAATTGGTGCATTATTACTAAAACAGCAACATCTAATCACACCCTCTTTACATATATCATATCATATATTATAGGTACAAACAAATATACAAACTTCTTGAAATACTGTGGTCAGTTCTTGACAAAGAGTTTGTAAATATTAAAACATGTTAAACAGTTTTAAAAGTTGTAGAAATTAGAGTTGAAATTACCTTTAGTCAATTGTTAAATAATCCTTTCAATTAGGACCACAATACAGGCAGACACAACACATAACACATTAGAACGTGATGGCATAAAGGTGCTACCCCACTATTAAATATACCATAAAAATTGAAAATCAAATACCAACTCTCTAATTATTTAGCATACTTTTAAATATTCTCAGTACTGACTTACCTTTTCAGTTAAAATAATCAGCAATCTTCTGAAGATCCCAATGAAATCAATGAACAGATCCAATGAGTGAGCAACAAAGTCTTTGCTTCCCATTCTACGTTTTTCAATGATCATTTGAGTGTCAAAAAGTACAAATCCACACATAGCAAGAAGCCCCAAGTACAGCTGGGTTTGATAGATCCATCTAGCACCAAAGAAGATATTAGCAATTGAAAGAACCATCAAGGTACTCAATAAAGACATCAGGGTACCTCCAAGGTACAACCATTTCCCTCTTTCTGACAGCATTGCACAAATTGAGAAACAGACAAAAACTGCAGACGTTGCAATAAGGGCTGTCACTATTATGCTGGGATTCACCAAAATGACGTGTTCAAGAAGGGGGCCCAATCCAACACCAGTAAGTGATGTAAAACCTAACAAGTACCCTACTCTCAATTTCATTCCTTTGCCATTGTCATCTGGGGTCATCATTAGGAGAATAAAACATGCTAACGCTCCTATGGTGGATATTAGTCCGGCTTGAAGGAAGTCCGTGAAAAGGTGTACTGAAGCCCCAATGGCGGCCGCCATTGTGGACATTGCCAAACAAGCGTAGACATTCTTTAAGTGTTGTCTAACTGGTTGTTCTCTACAAATTAACCAGTATTAGCTAGAAAAAAGAATGAATGAAAATGTCTACTCACAGTTTATTATTAAAGGAATTTAGAAATGTTTGAACTGTCGCTGCCATGATGAAAATGTCGCAACACTATCAACTGTTTTTTATTTCTTTTTGCTGGTTTGGATTTGCTTTGGCAAAGTCTAAATTTCACCACAATACGTTTAAAGAACACGCAGTAAAAAATATACACTTTCGATTTGTCACTTTGTACTTTCACTGTTTTTTAATGACTGGCTCAAAATTTATCGAACACAGCTTTGCCTTGTAAAATAACACGTCAACCTTTCCGGATTTCACTAGAACGTCGTATTGTATTTTCATTGGTCAAAAAATTCACATGACATTTTGCATGTGATCAAGAAACACCAATCGTATGGAGTTTAAGTTTCTGTAATAATAATAACCAGGCACCTTTTTGTGTTAACACTTTAATAATACATTCTTAGAGCAATACTTTTGGAGGTAGCCTGCAATCCACAAATATCGCCACTAGACCAGTGAGTAAATACATCTACTCACTGAACTAGACTGGAAAGATAGAGCAATATAGAGCAGCAAGTCACTCTTGGCGGCTGGAAGCAGCCCCCAATCGAGTCAAATAGTCTATAAGCTCTAAGTATAGAGTATAATTATCAGTGTTAGAGAATAACTGGTAATTGGGCAGCGCAAATTATGATTAGTTGATGTAGTATAAATTAAAAATTTACCAAATTTATTTCCCCTTTTTCATCTCTAATTCTGCTATAAAAAAATTAGCACTATTTTGCTATGCATTTAGTATTAATTCATATTTAAATGATTTTTATTATTGATTGTCGTTGTTGTTATAGGCAGTTATAGGTTAATTTGCTATTATAGGCTTAGATCATGTACCTTCATGATCTAAGATTATAGCTGTACATTTACACACACCTTGTGTGTGTTGGGCCCGCTCTCGAGTTGTTGTGACTGTTTGTCTGTTGACAGTTCAAGAGTTTTTCTGGTTCTATTTCATCTGTTTAATGTTGATATT
>JAVLUE010000289.1:0-20001 GCA_034190945.1 Octodonta nipae | reverse complement strand
TATCAAGGTGTAGTATCTAGTGTTCCGTGCAGTTTCCACAAACTGCCCGAAACACTAGTTGTCCTCTTATAGAAAAAACTCTCCCGCAGGATTAACTGTGAGAAAGTAGGTCTACAGATTTGTCAACTAGTATTCCAGTATAATATGTTGTGTATTTTGTGTTGTACTTATCCGTTTTTTTGTGACGTTTCGATTCCTTATCAGGAATCGTTGTCGAACAATGTTTGCTTGAATGTTTTGCACTATATTCGCTGTCAATTGACTGATTAATTCACTTTGAAGTTTCCTTTTTGATGTTCATTCGTCAGAAGTTGTTGCCATGCAACCGGTATCTCTACAGAGGGTGTCCCGATTTCTCCATTATTCAACAACATGCAGACACTTTCTTTGATTTTTCTTTTTTTGGTATGTTCTTCTTTAAGTAGTGTTTTTGTCTTATTCCAGGCCATTTTGTGTGTACCATTATCCGTGAGTACATGATTTGCCAATCTTGATCTGTTTATATGTCTTCTTGAGACGTTGTATTGGTGCTCTTTTGTTCTAATTTGGAGAGGTCTTGATGTCTCACCGGTATATGTTTTTCCGCAGGCACAAGGTACACTGTACACACAATTTTTGGAACTTTGAGTACCGTTTTCCGGTTTTGTTTTTGTCAAATTTGATCTTAAAGTATTATTTGTTTTAAAAATCGTTTTTACTTGGTATTTATTGCCAATTCGTTTAATTTTTTCGGAGAGGCCGGAAACATAAGGAATAACGTTTATAATTGTAGAGTTAATATTAGTTTGTGTGTTGTTATTTAAATTGGAAGTATTGTGTGTTGCTTGTGTCGTTTGTTGGTTTCTTTGTTTTTTCTCGATTTGGTAAATTGTTTTGTTTATGAAATATCTTGGGTATTCGTTTTGTTCTAAAACTTCCTTTATAAAACATAACTCTTTCTCAAAAATTTCCTTTGTTGCTGAAACTGCTTTGGCTCTGTCATATAAGGATTTAATGACTCCTGTTTTTACATTAAAAAATGGTTTGAATAAAAATTCAAAAATCTATGAGTATGCGTTGGTTTCCTATAAATGCTTGTAGTGAAATTGTTGTTTGATCGGTCAACCAACACGTCTAAAAATGGAAGTTTATTTCCATTTTCTATTTCAATAGTAAATTTAATTGTAGATTCTTTGTTATTGATCGTGTCATTTATCTCTTCAATCATTTAGAAACTACTTAACTATGGAAGTCCATCGAATTTCATCGAATGATCGAGAAACCTTCTAGGGAATTCCGTGCAGCAGCTGATCGCCCTGTATATGATTATGTATAGATTGTATTTTAACTTAACAAAGTTTGTATAAATAGGGAAATGTTACTAAAAGAACTACAAAATGCCACAAGGATCTCTCTAAAAACAACAATGTAGGTACGATATCTATATGCCCTTGGGCAAAGAGCAATCTGCCATTCTCGTAGTTTTTTCAGCGTTTCTCCCACGTCTTTAATTTTAAATAAGTTCTTTCACTTCGTATGCCCGCACGACATTTCAATTCAAAGAAACACTAAGCGCTCTATCTATCTACTTGAATAAAATAAATTAAATATTCACAGGAAGCGTTCCAAGATCGGTTCCGTATAAAATCTCTGGGGCGTCTAAAGAAAATTGCATTTCGCTGCGACCCCTGCGTAATACAATTTCCATCGCCTGATAGCTCGTCCTTAGTTTTCGCGCCTTCAATATAATGGAGATAATCTATGGAGGATTTTCCCTAAATTGGGACGACCAGCGATTGAAATTTTACTCTACACTCTATATAATAAAAAGGGCCATTTTCAGGAGAGAGGCTTAACTGAGTTACAAAGACGACACTTTTATTTGTTGGAAACATTTAAACTTGAATAAAGTTTAACTGTTTGCTGAATGATAGTTTACCGTTTTTAAGTAATTTCGAAAAGATTGTTGAGGAGGTCTTGAATTATTTTGTCTATTCATGGGTTTTCTCTCCTCCAAATTTTTTCCTGTAACAGATAAGTATTTAAAAAATTGTATATGTAGAACAAAGTGTAGTAAGGCAATTTCGTAAAATTGCCCGGATTACTGGTTGTCTGTACAGAGATTCTTCCTCACAGTTTTTCTGAGAGAAAGAGATGTCTATAAAATGATCAACCAGTATTCCTGTATATAAGTAATGTATTGTATATTGTGTAATACTTATCTGTGTATGGAGACGTTTCAACTCCGAGTCTGGAGTCGTTGTCAATCGTTTAGTGTTGTTTTCGAGGCTTTTTTCTAAAAAATTTTCGCTTTGATTTTGAATTTATTGTTTGTCAAAAAATTTGACACTGACAATTTGTCGTTTGGCGATCACTTGACGCTGAGGTTACCGTTTTTTTGTTCTGTTAGCAGTAAATTCTTCCAGTCCAAATGAAGGTCGGCTGAAGGTGCTCCGATTTCAGTGTTGTTTATCATCATACAGCTGGCTTCTTTAAGTTTTCTCTTTTTTAAGTTTTCTTCTTTCAACAAGATCTTTGTTTTATCCCAGTCTATCCTATGGCTGCCGGTGCTCGTTAATACATGATTGGCCAAATTTGATTTGTCCACATGTCTTCTGGAAATGTTATATTGATGTTCTTTTTTTCTTACTTCTAAAGGTCTTGAAGTTTCACCGGTATAAGAATGGCCACAGTCACACAAAACACTGTACACACAATTTTTAGAACTCTGGGTTGCGTTAAACGGTTTGGTATGTGTGAGGATAGAGCGCAAGGTATTATTTGTTTTAAAAACAGTTTTAACGCTGTATTTATTTCCTAACCGCTTAATTTTTTCCGATACACCTGGGATATATGGAATTATGTTCATAATTTGGTTGTCTGTTTGTGTTTGGTTGGTATTAGTGTGATGGTTATTTGTGCTGGTTTGTTGTTGCGATTTTCTTTCTAACTGATTTATAGTTTTATTTATAAAGTCTTGGGGATATTCGTTTTGAAGTAGATGTTCTTTGATAATATTGACTTCTTTGTTAAAGATTTGGGTGGATGAAGATATGTTTTTTGCTCTATCATATAAGCACTTTACAACACCTTTCTTTACATTTAAAGGATGGTTGGAGTGAAAATTCAAATATCTATTAGTATTTGTAGGTTTTCGATAAGTACAACACAATAAGTACAAGTACTTATCGAAAACCTACAAATACTAATAGATATTTGAATTTTCACTCCAACCATCCTTTAAATGTAAAGAAAGGTGTTGTAAAGTGCTTATATGATAGAGCAAAAAACATATCTTCATCCACCCAAATCTTTAACAAAGAAGTCAATATTATCAAAGAACATCTACTTCAAAACGAATATCCCCAAGACTTTATAAATAAAACTATAAATCAGTTAGAAAGAAAATCGCAACAACAAACCAGCACAAATAACCATCACACTAATACCAACCAAACACAAACAGACAACCAAATTATGAACATAATTCCATATATCCCAGGTGTATCGGAAAAAATTAAGCGGTTAGGAAATAAATACAGCGTTAAAACTGTTTTTAAAACAAATAATACCTTGCGCTCTATCCTCACACATACCAAACCGTTTAACGCAACCCAGAGTTCTAAAAATTGTGTGTACAGTGTTTTGTGTGACTGTGGCCATTCTTATACCGGTGAAACTTCAAGACCTTTAGAAGTAAGAAAAAAAGAACATCAATATAACATTTCCAGAAGACATGTGGACAAATCAAATTTGGCCAATCATGTATTAACGAGCACCGGCAGCCATAGGATAGACTGGGATAAAACAAAGATCTTGTTGAAAGAAGAAAACTTAAAAAAGAGAAAACTTAAAGAAGCCAGCTGTATGATGATAAACAACACTGAAATCGGAGCACCTTCAGCCGACCTTCATTTGGACTGGAAGAATTTACTGCTAACAGAACAAAAAAACGGTAACCTCAGCGTCAAGTGATCGCCAAACGACAAATTGTCAGTGTCAAATTTTTTGACAAACAATAAATTCAAAATCAAAGCGAAAATTTTTTAGAAAAAAGCCTCGAAAACAACACTAAACGATTGACAACGACTCCAGACTCGGAGTTGAAACGTCTCCATACACAGATAAGTATTACACAATATACAATACATTACTTATATACAGGAATACTGGTTGATCATTTTATAGACATCTCTTTCTCTCAGAAAAACTGTGAGGAAGAATCTCTGTACAGACAACCAGTAATCCGGGCAATTTTACGAAATTGCCTTACTACACTTTGTTCTACATATACAATTTTTTAAATACTTATCTGTTACAGGAAAAAATTTGGAGGAGAGAAAACCCATGAATAGACAAAATAATTACCGTTTTTAGTTTATATTTATGAAGTGTTTGAGACTAAAGGAAAAACGTATAGGTAAACTGATTCAATTATAAAGGGTGTTCCAATTTGAGGTTAATTTTTAAATTTTCAATAAAATACACAAATTATTTGAGAATGATCAAATTTTTTATTTCAAATGATAGTCAATTGTTTCGGTAATGGAAAACAATATCTTGTAAGAGACCACCTGCTGTACGACAAGCTTTTAATCTTTTACCAAAATTTTCGATAACTTTC
This sequence comes from Octodonta nipae, assembly GCA_034190945.1. Lineage (NCBI taxonomy): Eukaryota > Metazoa > Arthropoda > Insecta > Coleoptera > Chrysomelidae > Octodonta > Octodonta nipae. The sequence continues at coordinate 15,398 of JAVLUE010000289.1, read as the reverse complement.
TGGCATAACTGCGGTTCAATTACTTGAAAACAGTCAATAATGTTTTCCTTTATTAACCGACTTCCAAAAAGGAGGAGGTTATCAATTCGTCGCGTATTTTTTTGGCTTTTTTTTGTATGTATGTTACCTGATTTCTTCTCCTGTGTTACACCGTTTTGAATAAATATGGTCTTGTTTAATAGAGTATATCTCCGGATTGGTGAAACTTCAAATTTTGGAAAAGAATTCTATTGGTAAAGTGATAAAATTTGTGAATGAACACATGCGTGCATGGAAATCGACCAATATCCCAAATATTTTAGTCGATTTTTCCATAATCCCTTATGGATGTTTTTAACGTTTAATCTATTAAGGAAGATCCTTAGGTGATCTCATATACTTTTCTGCGACGTGCAGTTTTACAGAAAATCGCCGAAAATTACAAAATTCTTATAAAAAATTTCATCGAAAATGACATAACGTACATTTCCTCATAAATATTTTAATTCCAACGTAATAGTGCAGTAATTTTAGGCACTGGAAGTTTTAATTGTGAATTTGAAAATTTTATATGTACATCTCAAGTATTTAGGTAGGAAAGCATAGTATTTTCGGCTCCTTAAATCAATGAGTACCAAGCTCGTTTTGTTTGTATACCAGGCAAATACCTATTTAAATGCAAATTTTTCCATTTTGCGAAGACGGTGCATTTGGTTGTCACATTCTCCCGGCCTAATAGAAAATTCAGTGACAAAACATGTCAAACTTTAAACTGCTAGTTGGTGCGTTTATAGACAGGGTGTTTAGTTATAGCAAACAAAATCACAAAGTAAAGTGATAAGAGTTGCATTTATATGAAGATTGAAATATCGGACGGACTAAAATGATAGTGGTCCGTAGGCAGCCGTATATACAGGATGGTTGGAATATAGGGTGGACTAGACGTTTGGTGGTATAAAAATGTTGGAAAAAATATAAAATTAAAATTATATAGGGTGATTAAAAAACTGTTATATGATGTGGACATAAGCAAATCATATACAGGATGGTTGAAATATATGGAGTTGAATTATATTTATACAATTGATTAAAAAATTATTTATGTTATAGCCCATAATAAGTTGCATAAAGTGTGGAGAGGAATTAATGTTACACAGGGCGATAATATAAAATATTAAAAATGAAATAATTTATGGGCTAGCCCACAAGGAGTGATATACTATGGTTGAAATATAGGACGAATTTGACTCGGTAAATATGGGATGGATTCTACTCCGTCCTATAGTTTACAGAAGGCAGCTAACAAATTTATTCTTGTCCGTGGGCAGTAGTATGTACAGGATGGTTGCTAGATAGGTTGGAGTGGAATTATCTATAGTTATATATGGTTCTCAAAAAAAGTTGAAAAAAGGTTACATAGCGTAGTCCATAAGGCATAAATATATTTTGGGTTTATTAAGTCAACGCGTACTAGTACATTTTGTTCGTAAAGATTTACCTGTCAATTTAAATGAGAAAGTATTATTGTGTAATGATGAAGCTTTCGATTTTACCTGGTTCTGTCTATTAAGGTTATACATACAAATTAAAAAATAAAGAATGAAAACTACCTGATTTCAAAAAATAGCAACAATCAAGTTTGATGAATTAGTTGATAAGTACGCAATGAAGGATTTTAGACTTGCTTGGCACCGGCTTAAAAATATACTAGATTGGTAGGTAATTGATTTGTATAGAATGAGCAACTTTTAATGTTTACATTTTTTACTTCCTGGGTAGGTAACTAACAACATTGAATATGTTATTTATTTGCTAGAGTTGTATTTTGTTATAATTATTATTAACTTTTTAGTTATAGGTAGAAGTCGGTTATATTTTTTTAAAACTGTTTTATTATTTATTCAGTAACAACCCAATATTAATTTATCTACTAATTTGTATAAAAGTATGTTTAAAAAAGATCTGTGCCTTGATTTCAAAATGTATATAATAGTTTGTATTTAAAGCGAAGTATGTGGCGCCATCTTTGGCATTTTTCGCATAACGGTATGGCTCTGTTGTTGTACATTATAGGAAACTTTTGTGGTTACACATTCTTCGGCAATTCAGCTATGCGGGAATCTTGACAGTGAGATATAGATCGTAGTTAGCTATGGCGGGTGTAGATGGCACCAATAACAAGAAATGCTTAATAGATTAACATTTTTAATGAACTAAAGGCTTATACGCTATGATCAGAGTGATTTGAAATAGGTATATTAATTAAATGTGGATATATTGAATCAGAAAGGCCTTTGTAAACAACAATTATAAAGAAAATATAGGAATTTTAAATAATTATACTAATTTTTAATTTAATTCGGTACAGGGCAAAAACTGGCGATATTTGAAGAGCAAAATATAAATTTAAACGGATTTGGTGAGCAAAACATTTTACATACAAATATGATTTTTAATGATTTAGTTTATTATTAAAATTAACAAAGTTCAGGTAATTAGAAGTTAGAGGACAAAATAACGAATTTCCAGGTCCTTTCAGGGCATAATTATGTTCAGCTTCAGAATTTTTTTTTCTCAGAGTTAAATAATTTGTGACAAAAACGTACTCAACACAAAATTGTTAATCAAAAGAAATTACTGAAAATTCTAGTTCCTTTCGAGATAGGAACGATATACATTAGAAGGGCAGAATGACTGTAGAAACATTCTAGAGCATAGAAGATGGATATGTATGCGTGACGACGCTCGGCGAGCAGTTCAGTTCATTATAGAGCGAAGACATGAGTAGTAATAATAGTGTAGAGAAATTCGTGATTTGAAGTGAAATATTTATTTGTGGATTTGAGAGAAAATAAAAAAGTTTTATTTTTGAATTGGTACCTAGTAAATCAGTTGCATATTTGCCATATATTAGCAAGGTCACGGATAGGATTGAGAAGGTATCCACTATCCAAAATCTGATAGGTGCTACCCTTTCCAAAGTATAAGCAAAATCCTCTTTCATCCAAGGGTGTTTATTCCATTCCATGCTCTTGTGTGGCAGTATACATCGGTGAAACAGGTAGATTTATAAACAGCCGTCTATGTGAAATCCGAAAAATTATAATCACCTATCAGTCTGGCTGCAAAACCTACGTTTTCAAAACATATTCATGCCAGTTTTTCAAATTTTATGCTATATTTGACCAAGAATATAAATTGTGGTTAAGTACGTTTATTTTTAATAATAATTCAAATTGTTTTCAAACATAATTTATTAGTGTTAGTCTGAAGTTGGTAAACAATGTAACTCGTTCAATAGCTGTGTATCTGCTATCGTCATCAGGTGAATGATAGGAAATTCAGATTATCCGTCGTATTTATACCCTTAACTGTTCATGCATCGCCGGTCATGGTCGTTGGGTCTTATCTGGTCCAATTAAGATGAGCTCACCAAAAATTTTTAATTTGGATGCTAGGCTTGCTAATTATGTTTTCGTTCAAAATTATATATGCTGTCTCTATGAATTTCCTTTTGTACCAGTGCTCTTCCTTGTGAATTGCTCTGGCCTGGTCCCAGTTGATATTATGGTGTTCAGTCCATGCGTGATTAGCTCAGACTTCGTTACCTCCAAACTTTGAGTAGCTGTCCGGTGTTTCTTAATCCTGGTGTCCAGCGGTCGCTGTGTCTCTCTAATGTAAAGATTGCCACATTCACAAGATATGCTGTATATACAGTTATTTGGTATTGCTGGTGCGTCGGACCTCCTTCTTGTAAGCATGCTCCTCAAGGTGTTGTTGATTTTGAAGATCATTCTGATTCCACAGCTTTGTGCAATTCTTCTAAGTTTCTCCAACAAGCTTTTAGGATACGGTAATAATAACGTGGTGTCCTCTTCCTGCATAGGTGGTTTGTCTAGCACTTCAAACGCCTTGTTAATGATCGTTTCCGGATATCCATTCGCCAAAAGGTCTTCTCTTAGTTTCACTTAGTTTCTTCTTTAAGGGCTTCTGGTGTGCTGCAACTATTTTTGGCTCTATGGATTGGTGTTTTGATGATGCCAGTTCAAGACGATGGAAGTCCAATGAAACTTCGAGGAAAAAATTTATTAGAATTGAAAACTGCATCCTATTATGCTATATCACTTAAAACTGTTTGATGATTTACTGTATGATTCGGCGAGACGATTAAATGAATGTCTATATAATTAACAGACCTAAAAAATTATACTCAAATCGTCTACAATATAGTGCATCCACCTAAGTTGCAAAACTTTCTTAATACATGTACATTAGGGTGATTCATTTCCGCAAAAAAAATTATTTTCTCGGTGCTCAATCAAAATTTTAATCTACCCATAGAAACAAAAATTCTCACAAAGATTGAGCTCTTAATTTTAATTAAGAAACATACAGATGGTTACGTTATTATGTAATATATTCCAAATGTAATAATTATCTCAACAATCATAAAAAAAACAAATTAATAAATTTTAAATAATTACGACTCTTATGAAAAGCACTTTACGATTTTAAAGCTGAATAAAGCTTTTGTTGTTATTTTATTACTAAATTATTGTTTTTTTATTTAAAAGAGGTCAAAGACGATAATAACTTTAGAAAAAGTTATTACTGTAGAGAAACATGTTAGTAATCAAGAAAAAAGTTGAATGGAAGAGCAACATTAGTTAGTATTTATCAATTTCTTACGTTTGAAGGCCTAAAAATGACTGTAAATTCATTAAATATTGGTAAAAAAACTATTTTTTCAGAGTCCGTTCTTTTTTCTCCCTAATTTTTGCGATTCACTCAAAAAAAATTGAAAAATAACAATTTATTCCAAAATCTGCACTTTGGTCGCTCCTACTGACGACCCAGTGCAAGTTACGAAAAAAAATACTAAAGCAATTTTAAAGAGCGTGGAATTTCCCGTAAGGTCCATAAAACCGATTCACAAAATGTTAAAAGGTGTCTGAGCATTAGGAATTTGAAAAAAAAAACCTTTTTTACGTGCATTTTAAAAGAGAAAACTTCATATTTAAATTGCAAGTACTTAAAATTAAATTTAAGAGTTCAATCTTGGTGAGAATTTTTGTTTCTATGGGTAGATTAAAATTTTGCTTGAGCACCGAGAAAAAAATTTTTTTTGCGGAAGTGAATCACCCTAATGTACATATTTAGAAAACAAGTTACTCTATTCTATTCAACAATAAACGAGGTTGGCCAAAATAACAAAAATGTTGCTTTAAAGTAAAATAGATTATTTTAATCAATATCGAAAAAAATAATTAATTTTGAAAACTGCATCCAATTAATCCATTACATCGCGATAATTATAAAATAAATGCATTAAAAAAAATCAAACACCGCCTTCAAAAAAAGTAACTCAACTAAAAGCAGGAAATATTTTTTTAATGCAGCAATTGAATACTTTTTCTGAAGTCGCTGCCAAGCTAAAGTGAAAATAATTCGGGAAGTTCGTTTATAAGTTGTACTCCGCAACTTCACTATTCAACTTAGCACCGACTTTAGAAAATGTACGAGGGTGAATCAAATATGAACCGGACTTTTCTGTTTCTCGCCCTGTAGGTAATTCGAGTGGCGTGACGTCTGGATATATGTTAGGTAGGGATGTGAAGAAGAGGGGAGTTCGTCGGTTTGGCGAGGCGTAGTCGATGCGCTGTTAGTAACATCATGTTAGAGCAAGAGGTGCATACGTTTGTTGCGCAACGTGTTGTTATCAAATTTTTGGCGCGGGAGGGCGTTAGACCGTCTGAAATTTTGCGTCGACTATCTGCACAGTTCGGCAATGAAACACTTTCAAGGACCCAAGTGTACGACTGGCACAAAAAATTTTCAGATGGCTGAGAGACGGTGGAAAATGAGCCTCATGTACGCCGTCCCAAGACAAGCATCAAAGAGGCGAATATCTACGCAATTCGTGAGCTGATTGAAGGCGTACTGCTGATCGATTTTCTGCACGAACGCCGTACAATTAATGTTAAGTATTACTGCGAACTACTCCAACAAGTGAAACTTGCCTATCGGCAAAACAGGAGGGATATGTCTATCCGAAGTGTGATTCTGTTGCATGACAACGCTCGGCCACATACAGCTGCATTGACTCAAGGAAAATTGAACAAAATGCATTGGAAAACCCTTGAACACCCGCCTTACAGTCCTAATTTGTCGCAATGTGACTACCACATGTTTTGGCCACTTAAAGCAGAACTGGGAGGCCACAACTTTGAGGACAACGAAGGTGTAGAAACGTTTGTGCGCAATTGGTTATCGACACGACCAGTTTCATTCTTTGAGAAAGGTATTAAAAAACTTCCGATTCGGTGGGAAAAATGTACACATAAGAGAGAAGACTATGTAGAAAAATAATATGTATTAAAATTTGTATTGATCGTACCAACAAAATTTTTAAAACAAGAGACCGGTTCATATTTGATTCACCCTCGTAATTAATTGTTGCAGTAAAAAATTATTTCATGCGGTTTTTGTTTTTTATTTTTTTATTTATTTATTCGGCCTTGAGTCGTGTACAAAAATTACACCAGTGAAACCTTCAACATTTCCCAAATACTTTTTGCTTTTGAGAGAAATGCATGAAATATTATTACTCGCTCTTCACTAACCTACTATTAGTGTTGTGTGTGGGTGTAATATTTGCTTAAAAACTCCATTAAATCTCAACATTTCTTTACACACACTCATTATATACTCGTATGTTCATTAGCTAATCACAGAACACGACATCCTAGATCCCACTTGAGAACGTCGCCATAAAGAATCGTACAAGAACTGTTTAGTACAATAATGGCTTATTAACGAGCTCCAAAATGCAGTCGACTGGGGCCATGGTTATTGTAAACCGTAATCATTTACAATTCAATAGGCTGTGTGACTGCGTGCTTATGATGATTGATAACAATCAGACAGACGAACTAGCGCTGTAGGTGATAAACATCGCGTTATCTTTGTGTTAGAAAGCCTCACAATAGATTTTTGTGCTTTTTGTTGTGGTTAGACATTGATTATTGCCTTGTTCGAGGAATAACTGATTTTTTTTTGAGTCGAATGAGTTTAACGGATATGTATATTAGACGCTTATCTGGCAGAAATATCAGAAATATAATTAAATAAGTTTATATTTGCCAGCAACAACATGACTTCCTTGAAGACCTGAGTACCCAATAAACAAGGAATGCAAATGTCGGAGGTAAAGGAATGTCTACAAAATAATGAATAAGTAACTTAAGAGAATAAACTCAAAAATGAAATAACTGAATTATTAGAAATGTCAAAATTGTTAGAACTGTCAGAAATATAAAAAATGCTAAAATAGTTCAGAAATATCAGAAACGTCAGAAGTGTCAGAGAGTCAGAACTGTCAAAAATGTCAAAAATGCCAAAAGGTCAAACATTTCAGATCTGTCAAAAGTGTCAAAATTCCAAATCTAGATATAGTAAAAAATAAAAATATCGAAAATAAAATAGTATGAAAACATGTCAAGAAAGCCGAAAATTGGAAAAATTTGACTGAAGTATAAAGTGACAAAAGTATTAACTATTTAAAGTTCCAATAAGTTCAAAAATGTTGTATTCAAGACGTTTTCAGAAGTAAATCTAGTAAATGTAGAAATGTGACAGATATAAAATGACGAAATGTGAGAAATTTTCAAATCTCAGAAATATATAATAAATATTAGAAACGGAAGAAATATTAACTGTCAACAATAAAATGCCAGGAGTGTTCAGAAATATCAAAACCGTCAGTTTCAAAAATGTCAGAGTCAGAAAGTTAGAACTCTCAGAAATGTAAAAAAAATTGAAAATGCTTTAAATGGTAAAATGTCAAAGATAACAACTTTCAAAAATGTCATAATGCCAAAGGTCGAATTTGTTAAAAAAAAATCCAGAAAACATAATATAAAAACACTAAAAATATTTAAAATATAAGTGCGTGAAAATCACCTATAATGAAAAAAGTATATATTGACTACAATACTAATTATCAAAAAAATCGAAAACTTTAAAAATGTTTTGCTTTCGAAATGAATCACTAATTACTGCATTTTCAGAAGTAAATCTTTTAAATGTAGAAATATGAAATTATACCGTTAAAATGTAGAAACATTATAATAGAGAACTTGGAAATATTAGAAAAATCAGAAATATTAGAAAACTCAGAAATATCAGAAATGTCAGAAATGGCGGAGATGTTAGTAATCTTAGAAATGTCAGAAAAGTTTAGAAATAGTAGAAACGTCATAGGTATCAGAAATGTCAGAAATGTTAAAAAATTAAAATGCCATTAATGCCAAAATATAAATGTAAACAAATCTGTCAAAAACATCAAAATGCCACAGATCAAATTTGTGAAAAATATTAAAAATGTCAAAAACGTTAAAACCTCAAAAATTACCAGAAAACTTAATCTAAAAAAGTTATCATATCGAAAACAAAATAGCGTAAAAAAAATTTAAAACACCTAAAATGTGAAAATATGAATAAAGTATAAAATTAATACAATATCAACTATCAAAATTCCAAGACTACAAAAATATTTCGTACTAAAAATGAGGTACTTAATACTCTATTGTTCCGAAGTAAATCTCATAAATGTAGAAACAGAAACAGAATGTTGCAAAATTGTTATAACATGTCACAATGAAACCACATATGTCAGTAATATAAGAACTGCCACCTAGAATGTGTGAGAAATGACAGAAATTACATATCTGTTAAATATGCCAAATATATCAAAAGCATCTATACTGTCAAAAACGTATTAGATAATAAATAAAATAATATAAGAAAAACTAACCTAAGGAAATAAAAATAAAGAAAAAAAAATACCATGAAAAGATGTAAAAAATTAGGCGTTTTTGACATCTAAGAGATGAGAAAAATATGATAAAAAAGAAGTAAAAAATGTTTCGCCCTATCATTGAAGGACTAAACAATGTATTTTTATAATCTGTCGCATCCCAGACCTTTTCAGAAGTACATCTAACAAATGTAGAAAAATCAAAAATATAAGATGACAAAATGGTTCAAATACGTTAGAGTCTAGAAATGTATGAAATATCAGAAATGTCAGAGGTGTCAGAGCTGTCAAAAATGTCAGAAACATAGGAAACGTCAGACATTAGTACTAAAACCTGTCTAAGAAATTACGACACTAACTTTTTTTGAGATTTTCCAATCCATTGAACGCAAGACAATATATTGTTTCTAGATTAACCTCAAACTCCTGGATGCTTGAATTCATTTCGGCGATAAAATATTAAATTCAGTTATATCTACTATATACATAACTAATTATTCGAGAATTCAATCAGTCCAAGGGAGCGCAAGTGATGAAAGTTCTCGATTAGAAACCATATATTGTCTTGCATTCAATGGATTGAAAAGTCTCGAAAAGTTACGACCGTAGTTTCTTTGACAGGTTTTAGTAAACATATGAATATTTTCGTGTGATTTCTATCTTAGGAATCACAGGAAAACGGTTTTACAAACTACGATTACCGATTTGGAGTCTCTTTGAGCTAGATTTTCTTGAAACTCTTGGATGTCGGAATTTATTTCGCGATAAAATATTAAATTCAGTTATATGTACTATATACAAAAATAATTGTTCGAGAATTCAATCAGCTGAGTGGAGCGCAACTCATGAAGGTTCTCGACTAGAAACAATATATTGTCTTGCGTTCAACAGATTGAAAAATCTCGAAAAGTTAAATTAAATAATTTGGTCAAGTGCGAGTTGGACTCGCATACTAAGTGTTCCTTATCACCTTCAAGATTCTAATACTCCAGTTTCAGACAAGCAGGGAATAAGTGCATTTTCTTATATTTACACTAATATCTTTTAAAGGAAGCGTTTTAAATTTATAAAGAATATACACTTTAATTTTCCACACATAGATTTTTTATTTTATCTGCTTCAGGATTCGCTTGATTTTTATTAGAATGCATTTGTATTTAATTTTCTAATTTGTTCCGCAAAAATTAACATTAGAGTATTATTTTACTGATAAACTTTCAGAGAAGCCTTCTATAATCAACTGTCTAAGTTTTGCGGCTCTGTAATTTTTGGTATATTTTTGTTAACATCTTTTTAACTTTTTTTTAAATATGAAAAACATATATTTGTGTTACTCAGAATGGGACCTTTCATTTGATGTATTACATGATGCGTTTGAATTTTTTTTTATTTTCAAATTTTTATTTAATTCTATAATTTGTCCCCCAAAATTAATATTAATGGTTTCCTGTAATGTTCGGGCAACGTTCTATATTTCCTATTTTTTTCATAATTTTAGGCTCAGGAGGTTCGGAGATCAGGGGGGGAAGGTCGATTTTTTTTAGTTTTTCCCCCCGGAAGTACCCCTAAAATCAAAGTTTCTTCAGTTACAATATGTACTCCTGATCGGGTCACCAAACTATACATTGATACCAAATTTCAACCTTTTCCGTCCAGTAGTTTAGGAGAAAATTGCAGTGATGTGACAGAGGCAGAAATACCGACCGATATTATAAGGTTATCCGTATGTTGTATATACGGAACCCTAAAAATGAGAAAAATCTGAATAAAATCAGTAATTCCAAAAACCTGAACATCGTTTCGCTTTATAATTAAAATTATAAATACAGTATTTTTATAAAATATCGCATACAAGATATTTTTACAAGTAACTAATACATGCAGAAATATGAAAAATATAAACTGACAAAATTGTTCAAACATGTCAAAGTGAAGCCGGTGACCGCCATTTACTTTTTTCATAATACTGTTTATAGACAAATATTGTCACACTTAGAAGCAATTATAATCATTTGATACACACTGACACAATACTCTGAAAAATAACGCACGATTAATTGCAATTATGTCGACGGCAACGAAAGATTCTGGTGGGCAGCACGTCAATATCTCAAATTCAAGAAGAAGAGTGACGGTCATCCATAAAGCCATTCCCTCGAGTAAAGACCGGGATTTGTTCCCAGGAAATGGACGTATTAAATTTCTAGTAGTTTGCATCACCTGCCTCACGCTCCGACTTTGCCTTCGAGATGTCCGAGAGTTCGCAAATGTGTTTAGATTACGAAAGATATACGGCCGCATTTACACTTTAAGTTTCTACTCGAATTAATATCCGACCGACCGAGCTTGAGCAACTAGATTATTTTGATACGAAAACTTCAAGGAATGCAGGAACTGGATCTGTTTAATTGTAGTAGCGTTTCGAGCTCTCGACATCAGAAAAGAAACTGTTCTTACTTAAATGTTAGTCAGATTGAACCACCAAAATTTTTATTTTTGGAGTAAAGTAATTGTTTGAAAACCTCAGATCAATTTCTTCTGAACGATATTTGTGGCATATTTTTCAATGTCTAAGTACTTCTTGGGAAATAACACCACAGTTTAAAGAAAATTGCTCTATATTCCAAACGTTTCGGGGTCTAAATCAGACCCCGTTGTCAATGGTTAAGAAACTATCGATAAAAAAGGCACAATTCTAAGATCTAAATTAAAATATTTGGCAAAGTGTATTATTTGATTTCTGACGTAACTTAAAGAATTTTATTTGTAATATACAGGGTAGCACAGAAATTTCTAAAGATCATATAATCATAAAGTTCCTTTCAAATTGGGAGAATTTGAAAGGGAGATCTTCAGTATTTTATGTGGCGCTCCTAGGTGCGACTTTGTTATAAGATAGTGCATTCGCCAAAAATGCGACCAAAGAACTTTGTTGATTCAGTGATCCCATTAAAATCATAAGGGAAAACCCAGGAAAAACCTTATGAACTATCCTGGTATTAGATTGTTCATAAGGCCATGACCATTAGCAATTTCTTCCTTAATCATCGGCAACCAGGAACGACTGAATTCTACGACGATACAATCGTTTTCATTTAACAAAATTAAAGCAGACTCTTTTAGTTTTCTTTTGGTGTTGTGTATTTTATGACCAAGGTCGCAAGCATGTTTGCAAATTTTCGATTTTGTCGTTTTTTCTTTTAATTTTTGTGTTCGTTTATTCGAACATTCCGAGGTCTAGAGGTTTCTCCAATATAGAATTTATTACATTTACAAGGGATTTTATAATTGCAATTTTTTGTATTTTGAGTTGTGTTATTTGGTTTGGTTTTTGATAAAATTGATTTTAGTGTATTTCTTGTTTTAAATGATATTTTGATATTATATCTATTTCCCACTCTTTTTAGTCTTTCTGATAGACCCTGTATGTATGTTATAGTTATTGTATTAACGTGAATGTCTTGAGAGTCAGTGTTGCTTCGTGAAGTTTGATGTTGGTTGTTAGGGATTGTTTGGTATTCGATTTTGTTTAACTCGTTATTAATAAATTTATTTGGGTAATGATTGGCAGAAAGTACATTTTTTATAAACGCTTTTTCTTCATTGAAGTTATTGATGTTCGAATAGTTAGTTTTTGCTCTATCATATAGAGATTGAATGATACCTCTTTTTACTGAATTTGGATGATTATAGGATTAACATGCATTACTTAACGACATAAACAACACAGAACAAACTATTCAGTTTACACTAGAGCTTGAACAGAATAACAAATTACCATTCTTTTTTTTAATAACCAAAACACAATCGACATTTGAAATCCAAATTCAGTATAAAGAGGTATCATTACATCCCTATATGACAGAGCAATAACCAACTGTTCTAACATCAATAACTTCAATGAAGAAAAAACGTTTATAAAAATGTACTTTCTGCCAATCATTACCCAAATAAATTTATTAATAACGGGTTAAACAAAATCAAATACCAAACGATCCCTAACAACCAACGTCAAACTTCACCTAGCAACACTTCCAGCCCACTTGCCATCCACCCCCCTGAGACTTAACTTAGGTCCTCACAGTAACGCAGTTTTCCGTCTGCATAATCACTCTCTTCTTGTTGCGATCTAAAATCCTTCATTGCGTACTTATCTACCACTCCATCAAATTTGATTTTTGTTTGGCACCGTCTTCAAAAATATACTAGATTGCTAGGTAATTAATTTGTACAGAATGAGCACCTTTTAATGTTTACATTTTTTGCTTCCTGGGTAGGTACCTAACAACATTGAATGTGTTATTTATTTGCTAGAGTTCTATTTCGTTATAATTATTTTTTTTAGTTATAGGTGGAAGTCGGTAATATATTTTTTTTAAATGTTTTATTTTCAGCTTTTTAGTTTTTCTGAACTCAGGTAGTTTTCATTCTTATCTTTTATTTTGTATGTACAACCTTAATAGATAGAACCAGGTGACATCGAAAGCCTCAACATTGCACATTGATACATTTTCATTTAAATTAACAGGTAAATGTTTACCAACAAAATGTACTAGTACGCGTTGACTTAATAAGTCCAAAATATATTTATGCCTTATGGACCACGCCATGTAACCTTTTTTCAACTTTTTTTGACAAATCTGTATATCTATAGATAATTCCACTCCGCCCTATGTACTAACCATCCTGTACATACGATTGCCCACGGACAAGCATAAATTTGTTAGCTGCCTTCTGTAAACTATAGGACGAAGTAGAATCCATCCCATATTTACGGAGTCAAATTCGTCCTATATTTCAACCATAGTATATAACTCCTTGAGGGCTACCCCATAAATTATTTCATTTTTAACGCTTTATATTATCGCCCGGTGTAATATTAATTCCTCTCCACACTTTATGCAACTTCTTATGGGCTATAAAATAAATATTTTTTTAAATCACACTGTATAAATATAATTTAAGTCTAGCATATATTTCAGCCATCCTGTATTTGATTTGTTTACGTCCACATCATATAACAGTTTTTTAATCACCCTATATAATTTTAATTCCACATTTTTTTCAACATATTTATACCACCAAACGTCCACTCCACCCTATATTCCAACCATTCTCCGTCCTATATTTCAATCATCATATAAATGCAACTCCTTCTATCACTTTACTGTGTGATTTTGTTTGCTACAACTAAACACCCTGTGTATAAACGCACCAAATAACATTGAGTTTGACATGTGTTGTCATTGAATTTTCTCTTAGGCCGGGAGAATGTGACAACCAAAAGCACCGTCTTCGCAAAATGGAAAAATTTTCATTTAATGAGCTTGGTACTCATTGATTTAAGGAATCGAAAATACTATGCTTTACTACCTATATGCTTGAGATGTACATAGAAAATTTTCAAATTCGCAACTAAAACTGCCAGTGCCTAAAATTCCCGCCCTATTACGTTTGAATTAAAATATTTATGAGGAAATGTCCGTTATGTCATTTCAATGAAATTTTTGATAAGAATTTTGTAATTTTCAGCAATTTTCTGCAAAACTGCTAGTTCCACGTCGCAGGAAAGTATATGAGATCACCTAAGGATCTTCCCTAATAGATTAAACGTTAGAAAAACTATACACGTCCATAAGGAGTTATCGAAAAATCGACTAAAATATTAGGGATATTTGTCGATTTCCATGCATGCATGTGTTCATTTACAAATTTTATCACTTTACCAATAGAATTCTTTTCCAAAATTTGAAGTTTCACCAATCCGGAAATATACTCTATTAAACAAGACCATATTCGTTCAATACGGTGCACCACAGGAGAAGAAAGCAGGTAACATACACACAAAAAAAATACCGGACGAATTGATAACTTCCTCCTTTTTGGAAGTCGGTTAAAAAACAGTTAAAAAGAGCATTTTTCATACATTCTTACTAATTCTACACAGTGGCCCACAGGGATTATTTTTTTAACATGGTGGGGCTTAATGTGTTTAATTATACTTTCAATTTAACAAATACTGCTTTCACCCATTCAAAAATTATTTTTGAGTGACTTTTCGGGCCCGAGCAAAGATCAGCAACTATCCTCTAGTGATCATCATCTACGATAGTTCGTCATCCGTAACAGCAAGTTTCTAATTGGTCATCAGCCTGGAATGCGCCAAGACCGAATATATTTCGAGTTTCTCTAATAATAATTATTTGTAAGGATCGCTCCGAAGAAATTATACGGCACCGTTCAAATTGTGGACGCAGAGTTTGTGACGATACTAAATAAGATCTTATTCGCATTGAAAACGTCACGAATTCAGCTAGGCGTGATTCTTCTGGTAGAAAAAAACGCTGTGGCAAATTTACCGCGATCCATAACTGTATGGTGTAAAGTGAATTACACTAATTAGTGTTCGTTTCTGCCTGAGATTACGTAATATCTCAAATAATTAGATACAGTGCCTATCTGTGGGTAACTCGAGACAGTTCGTGCGAATATTGTGCTCGCATTTTCCTTAACAAATGCCACAACGTATTTTCGGCGTGCCTTATTGGCTAAGAAATTGAAGTAAAGATAAATTGCCATTATTTCTCTTTTTTCACCAATT
>JAVLUE010000288.1:0-40001 GCA_034190945.1 Octodonta nipae | reverse complement strand
AATTGCACTTTAATTGACCATCAGTTAACCCAACCTAATAAACAAGATAAAGTACCTGAGAGATTAAGTACTAATGAGGGCTCACAGGGCAGGTATAAATTGAGATCAAGAACCAGAAATTCTTCAGTTACTTAGTATCTTTTGAGAAAGCCAAATATGATTTTGGCGAAACGTCAAGTGATTTTTCAAACGAATACAGACGAACGGATGTACACCGGAATAAATCATCAACCATATATATATATATATATATATATACAGGTGTGGAAATTCGTTCTCTGGGGTCGGGTAGAATCCCATGCGATTTTGAATCAATCAACGCAATACGCACCAGGAGAATGAAATCGGTGTGACGCGAGTTCGGACGTGTTCGGGCAGTAAATACTTTTTTTCTTATCACCACATTCCGACGATTCCAATCGCTTAAAAAAAACATACGATATGTTGTAAATAATTATAAGGTTAATGATTAATTTCTTATTGACAATTTTTTTAACAGTTACTAATTTATTTTATTTTTAAGAGTATCTATTTTATTTCATTTTTAAAACAGAAAACATGTTAAGTTTACATTCTGGCGTAATAGCGGACAATTAATTTTTCATCCCAAAAATCATGAAAAGGAAAATTGCTCCGAAATCCGTATTTTTTGCGTAAATAATCATCCTCCTTCGTTGATAAAACCTTACTGACGAGGAACGAGACGGAAGACGGACGGTCGCTCTGTGACTGTGACGATCGATGCCCCGCCCCCGCCTCCCATACGATACGATATTCTCGTGCTTTACTTTGAATGCTCGTGAAACAGACGTACTTAAAACGACAATCCTCGTCTCATGCATATAGTAGCAGTTCCGTCCTTGTTTAACGTTAGCATTCTCCGACCCCAGTCAAACGTTTTCCATACCTATATATATATATATATATATATATATATATATATATATATATGTTATATCCGTCATAAACATACTTAGAATATTTACATCATAGCAACACCGTATAATAATCATTTCTCATAAATGAGTCGTTCACATGGTGTCATATTACACGATATAGCAATTCCCAGGAAATACGCAAATGCCCATCGCACGTGTAAAATCTGCTGATGCTGACAATGCAAGACGTAGCTTATAAATGCACATGCGATGGCTGTGAGCGTCATTAAGTGTATTGCATTCAATTATCTCATTTATATTTTGTAACGTAATTTTGAAGTAAAATATTTAATTTGTGTAATTCAAATAAAAATAATTTTTTTTAAAAAAGCATTTGTGTTTGTAATAATATAAAAATTGGCGCAGTCAGTAGGATTGTTCCAAAACGACTAGAACACGAGAATTCTAACTAGTCGTGGTGGTTTCCAAACCTTCGTGGGACAATCAACCTCTTGCTGGAGACACAACTGGAAGCGAGTAAATCAGCACCAGGAACACGCAACGGCTAACCAGTGCAGTCAACTTACAGAACAGTCCATGCCAGGAATTATATTGTAAGGATTACGTTATTATTATTTTTATTTTTTTTTATTTTACATTAATCACCATTTCTATCATCAAAGATCCTTTAATATTCCTTAAATATTTTAAACATATTACATCACTACCCTTGATATATTCAGTGTCTGATTTGATTTTGAGTAAAATTCCTTTTTAACTAATTTATCATTCCCTAATTACTAAATATACCGATTATTTGAACGCAATATGACTAATTAGGTTTTAAAATCTAATTATCAACATTATTTATTTAAACATTTTATATACTTTACCATAGTAGTCATTCTACTATTGCTATTTTTTTTGTTTTTCTATTTTCTAATATTGTGCAATAACCGTATTCTAAATACAAAATGGCAACGACTAGACAAGGTGCCACAACCCCAACGGTAGAACCTTACAAAATTTCAGAGATATTTGCGATTATTCCTGAATACGACGGGAATCCCATATTCCTTAACACTTTCATTAGCTCTTGCACAACAGCACACAACATGGCTGTTGCTAATCAAATAGCCTTATTAATCCTTCACATAAAAAACAAGTTGAGAGGCCGTGCCGCCGAACTTGTAAATTCCCGGAACCCATCAACTTGGGACGATATCAAAACGCTTCTTGAAACACACTTTGGTGATTCACGCGATTTGTCTGCATTAATTCAAGATCTTCAGAGAATGCGGCAACTTCCCAATGAGTCCCCATTAACTTTCGCAGCCCGCCTTCAAACACACGAAGCCAAAATGCACGCGGCTGTCAATAAACAAAACATAACTACAAAAGAAAAAGACGCACAAATTTCTCTTATTGACTCTATGGCTCTGAACAGCCTTTTAACAGGTCTTGAGACGAAAATAGGGCAAATTATACGTGCCAGCAACCCTGACGACATTGTAACTGCTGTTTCTAGAATAAAACGGGAGATACAATTGTTGTCACTTAGAAAATCCAAAAGTTTCCCAGAGCTGACGTAACCTACAACAACAAAAACGACCAAACGCTACAACTTTCATAAAGCAATGCTCGTTTTGCAAACGAACAGGGCATTCGTTTAACGAATGCTTAACTAGACAAAGGCAACAACAGCCAAACTCGAATTTTAACAATAATAATTTCCAGCAATTTCGACCTCAATCAATTTTGGACCAGTGGTCACACAGCCCAAAAGGACGAAAACCCTACGAAGTCATCACAAAGTAGACTGTCTAGACTTTTACCAAAGTTAAGACCTCCGATTCTAGAGGAGAAAACTGCCGAAGATATCGAACTTCAAGTACCCCAAATAAATAATTTTGTAAATTTTGATCATTACGTTTTCTTTTTTTTACCATTTTTATTATTTCATATTTCATATTTTAAATCAATATATTTTATTTAATAATATGTATGAAAATTTATTATTATCTTTAGATTATTGTTTTTAATATTTTAATTACCTTATGTTTTATACACTTTTCCTTTACAAATTTCATTGTATTAGCACCTTTAATATTTTATTCCTGATTTGCTTCAAATGTACTTATTTTATACAAAAAAAGTTCCTGTAACACAGCAACTTTTTGTTGGTAAGGGGAGTTGTTATATCCGTCATAAACCACACTTAGAATATTTACATCATAGCAACACCGTATAATAATCATTTCGGTCATAAATATCGTATTACATGGTGTCATATTTCACGATATAGCAATTCCCACGGACAACGCAAATCGCTTCCTCGCACGTGTAATCTGCTGATGCTTAGCTTGCAAAACCAAGAGCTTATAAATTCACATGCGACGACAGCTGTGAGCGTCATTAAGTGTTTTAAATTCATTAAGTTATATTTTATTCAATTTTGTTATTTTCAAGTAAAATTTTAATTTTGTAATTCAAATAAAAATAATTTTTTTTAAAAAGTTAATTGTGTTAGTAATAATATAAAATATATATATATATATATAAATTATATTATATTTGTTTTTAAGTTTTCGCAGGCACTAAATGTATTAGATGGTTTCCGGGAATTCATCCGCATAGTTGATAACTGATCCCTGCCGGGATCGATGGTAAAATGACGACGTTTCAGCGGAGTCACATCTGCCCTCTTCAGGTCGGTTCGCATAATTCTCGTAGCCTTCTGCTTTCGCTTCAAGTTACTCGAATACTGAGTATTCATCATTGAATTAATGAAATACAAGGCGTAAAAAATAATGAACTCCATACATAACTTCAATGTACCTTACATTAACCAATAAACACGTTTATTAACTTATGAAAAATATATATTAAGACAATTAAATTTTACATTGGACCGATTTTAACGAAAATTTTCATTGTCTCAATACTTTTTTTTATTATATTTACGCTACTTTTTGGTTAAGTGTTAGATCATGCTTCTTACTATCACGGCTTTATTTTTTGATAAATGATTTGAACTCGTTTCCACACCACATTTCAATAATGTCTAGATGTTTACTTAGATATAATGGAAAGATTATAAACAACTGTCATGATCAAATTTGACCTCCTAGCGGACCTTGATAAGTTGGTAGTTAGATTGATACATTATACTGCTTCTGCTTTCAATAAGGTCTATATGGTTCCTTAGATCAAATGCAAAGATTTTAATCAACTGTCATGATCATCTTCAACGTCCTAGTGTACTTTGTTTTAGTAGTTAGATTGATACTTCTTACATTCTTGGCTTTATTTGTTGGTAAATGACTTGGCCATATTTTCGCACCACCTTTCAATAATGTTTATATGCTCCCTTAGTTCTAATGGTAAGATTCTAACAACTCTCATGATCAAATTCGAAGTCTAACGTACTTTGTTTTAGTAGTTAGATGGATACATTTTACTGCCTCTGCTTTATTTGTTGGTAAATGAGTTTACCACATTTCCGCACCACCTTTCAATAAGGTCTATATGTTAGTCTGAATTTGGTAGACAACGTCCCTCGTTCGTCGAAGTTTCCTTGGACTTCCATCGTCTTGAAAAGGTTGATCTCACAACGTTTCAATAGCTTTGTATCTGCTATCGTCATCATTCACCCGATGAAGAAACAAAGCAATTGAAACGTTGTGAGATTAACCTTTTCAAGACGACGGAAGTCCAAGTAAACTTCGAGGAAGGTCTATATGGTTCCTTAGATCTAATAGTAAGATTCTAAACAACTCTCATGATCAATTTCATTTACCAACAAATAAAGCAGAGGCAGTAAAATGTATCAATCTAACTACTAAAACAAAGTACGCTAGGACGTCGAATTTTATCATGACAGTTCTTTAGAAATTTTAATTTAGATCTAAGGAACCATATAGATATTATTGAAAGGTAGTGCGGAAATTTGTTCAAATCACTTACCAAGAAACAAAGTTAGGCAGTAAAATGTATCAATTTAACTACAAAAACAAGTACACTAGGACGTCGAATTTGATCATGGCAGTTGTTTAGAATCTTTCCATCACATCTAACGGAACATACAGACATTATTGAAAGGTGGTGCGGAAATGTGGTCAAATCATTTACCAACAAATAAAGCCGAGAGACTAAGAAATTGCAAAGTACTAAAACAAAGTACACTAGAACGTCGAATTTGATCAAGACAGTTATTTAGAATATTTGCATTAGAACTAAAGAGCCATATAGACAATATTGAAAGGTGGTGCGGAAATGTGATCAAATCATTTACCAACAAATAAAGCAGTAATATGTAACAATCTAACTACAAAAAAAAGTACACTAGGACGGCGAATTTGAACATGATAGTTGTTTAGAATATTTCCATTAGATCTAAGGCACTATATAGGCATTATTGAAAGGCGGTGCGGAAATGTGTTTAAATCATTTACCAACAAATAAAACCGAGGCAATAAAATGCATCAATTTAACTACTAAAAAAAGTACAAGGACGTCGTATTTGATCATGACAGTTGTTTAGAATATTTGACTTTGATCTAAGGAACCATATAGATATTAGAGAAGGGAGATGTGGTCAAATCATTTACCAACAAATAAATCAGAGGCAGTAAAATTTATCAATATAACTACTACTACAAATTACGTTAGGACGTCGAATTTGATCAGGACAGTTGTTTAGAGTATTTCCATTAGTTCTAAGTAAACATATAGACATTATTATAAGGTGGGGCGGAAATGTGATCAAATCATTTACCAAGAAATAAAGAAGAGACAGTAAGAAGCATCAATTTAACTACCAAAAAAAAGTATACTAGGACGTCGAATTTGATCATTATAGTTGTTTAGTATATTTCCATTAGATCTAAGGAACCAGAAAGACATTATTGAAAAACGGTGCTGAAATGTGTTCAATTCATTTACCAACAAATAAAGCCGAGAAACTAATAAAATACAAAGTACTAAATCAAAGTACACTAGGACGTCGAATTTGATTATTTACCGAGAAATAAAACCAAGAATGTAAAAAGTATGAATATATGTATGTACTAAAACAAAGTACACTAGGACGTCAAATTTGATCATGACATTTATTTAGAATCTTTCCATTAGATCTGAACAACCATATAGACATTATTGGTGCGTAAATGTGGTCAAATCATTTACCGACAAATAAACAGAGACAGTAAAATGCATCAATCTAACAACTTAAACAAAGTACACCAGGACGTCGAAATTGATCATGACAGTTGTTTAGAATATTTCCATTAGATCAAAGTAAACATGTTGATATAATTGAAAGGTGGTGTGGAAATGTCTTCAAATCATTTATCAACAAAACAAGACGAGATAGTAAGAAGCATCATCTAAGTACTAAAACAAAGGGCATTGGGACGTCAAATTTGATTATGTCAGTTGATTAGAATCTTTCCATTAGATCTAAGGAACAATTTAGACATTATGGAAAGATGGTGCAGAAATGTGGTCAAATCATTCACCAACAAGTAAAGCAGAGACACTAAATTGCATCAATCTAACTACTAAAACAAAGTACACTAGGACATCGAATTTGATCATGACATTTGTTTAGAATCTATACATTAGATCTAAGTAAACTTATACACTTTATTTAAAGGTGATACGGAAATGTGTTTAAATGATTTATCAACAAATAAAGCCGAAAAAGTAATAAGCATCATCTAAGTACTAAAACCAGGACCAAGAGTTTGATCATGACAGTTGATTAGAATCTTGGCATTCGATCTAATCAACCATATAGACATTATTGAAAGGTGGTGCGGAAATGTGGTCAAATCATTTACCAACAAATAAAGCAGAGGCAATTAAATGTATCAATCTAACTACTAAAACAAAGTACGCGAGGACATGGAATTTGATCATGGGAGTTGTTTAGAAAATTACTATTAGATCTAAGGAACCATATAGACCTTCCTCGAAATTTCCTTGGACTTCCATGGTCTTGAAAAGGTTAATCTCACAACGTTTCAATTGCTTTGTTTCTGCTATCTTCATCAGGTGAATGATGACGAAGGTCTATATGGTTTTTTTAGATCTAATAGTAAGTTTCTAAACAACTCTCATGGTCAAATTCGACGTCCTCGCCTACTTTGTTTTAGTAGTTAGATTGATACATTTCACTGCCTCTGCTTTATTTGTTGGTAAATGATGTGACCACATTTCCGCACCACCTTTCCATAATGTCTATATGGTTGCTTAGATCGAATGCAAAGATTCTAATCAACTGTCATGATCAAACTCTAGGTCCTAGTGTACTTAGTTTTAGTACTTAGGTGATGCTTCTTACTTTCTCGGCTTTATTTGTTGATAAATCATTTAAACACATTTCCGTACCACCTTTAAATAATGTGTATTTGTTTACTTAGATCTAATGTATAGATTCTAAACAAATTTCATGATCAAATTCGACGTCCTAGTGTACTTTGATTTAGTAGTTAGATTGATGCATTTTAGTGTCCCTGCTTTATTTGTGAATGATTTGACCACATTTCCGCACCACCTTTCAATAATGTCTAAATTGTTCCTTAGATCTAATGGTAAGATTCTAAAAAACTCTCATGATCAAATTCGACGTCCTAGCGTACTTTGTTTTAGTAGTTAGATTGATACATTTTACTGCCTCTGCTTTATTTGTTGGTAAATGATTTGATTACATTTCCGCACCACCTTTCAAAAATGTCTCTATGGTTCCTTAGATCTAATTCAAAGATTCTAATCAACTGACATAATCAAATTTGACGTCCCAGCGTCCTTTGTTTTAGTACTTAGATGATGCTTCTTACTATCTCGTCTTCATTTGTTGATAAATGATTTGAAGAAATTTCCACACCACCTTTCAGTTATGTCAAGATGTTTACTTAGATCTAATGGAAATATTCTAAACAACTGTCATGATCTACTTCGACGTCCTAGTTTACTTTGTTTAAGTTGTTAGATTGATGCATTTTACTGTCTCTGTTTATTTGTCGGTAAATGATATGACCACATTTCCGCACCACCTTTCTATAATGTCTGTATGTTCAGTTAGATGTGATGGAAAGCTTCTAAACAACTGTCATGATCAAATTCGATGTCCTAGTGTACTTTGTTTTTGTAGTTAAATTGATACATTTTACTGCCTAACTTTGTTTCTTGGTTAGTGATTTGAACAAATTTCCCCACTACCTTTCAATAATATCTATATGGTTCCTTAGATCTAAATTAAAATTTCTAAACAACTGCCGTGATCAAATTCGACGTCCTAGCGTACTTTGTTTTAGTAGTTAGTTTGATACATTTTACTGCCTCTGCTTTATTTGTTGGTAAATAATTTGACCACATATCCGCACCACCTTTTAATAAGTTCTATATGGTTCGTTAGATCTAATGCAAATATTCTAATCAATTGTCATGATCAAATTCGACGTCTTAGCGTCCTTTGCTTTAGTACTTAGGTGATACTCCTTATTATCTCGGCTTTATTTATTGATAAATGATTTGAAGACATTTTTAGTTGATGGATTGATGTATTTTACTGTCTCTGCTTTATTTGTCGGTAAATGATTTGACCACATTTCCGCACCATCTTTCAATAATGTCTATATGGTTGTTTAGATCTAATGGAAAGATTCTAAATAACTGTCATGATCAAATTCGACGTCCTAGTGTACTTTGATTTAGTACTTTGTATTTTTTAGTCCCTGGGCTTTATTTGTTGGTAAATGATTTGATCACATTTCCGCTCCAACTTTCAATAAGGTCTATATGGTTTCTTAGATCTAATGCAAAGATTTTAATCAACTGTCATGATCAACTTCGACGTCCTAGTGTACTTTGTTTTAGTAGTTATATTGATACATTTTGCTGTCTCTGCTTAATTTGTCGGTAAATGATTTGACCACATTTCACAGATACTCGAATACTACTCTACTATTCGAGTAACTAGAAACGAAAGCAGAAGGCTACGAGAATTATGCGTACCGACCTGAAGAGGGCATTTTACCATCGATCCCGGCAGGGATCAGTTATCAACTACGCGGATGAATTCTCGGAAACCACCTAAATCATTTAGTGCCCGCGAAAACTTAAAAACAAATATAGTGAATATCTACGGGGAGAATACTTTTCATTTGTGTAAAACATTTGAGAAATTACGCGCGAGAAGAGGCAAACTTTTGTGCGATCTACATTTTTTACAACGATGCCGCGATGAAGGAGTTATTGCTTAAAACATGACGGTAAAGTTCTGGAAGAACAACAGAAAAACACAGAATATCTTATGGAAAGCTAGTTATGCCCTACTTATGGAAGCTATACGTGATGTTAGAAGAGATTTGGATGTTCTTAATACTAAACTCCTAGATATCTACCTACAGGTAAGCAATACACTCCACCCAATAATATGGGATAAATTCGATGAGATTTGTGAATTTAGTGCCGAAACGAATGCAGAGTTGACAACAATGCAACAACAGACAAAATTTAACAAATTGAAGCTCCAACAGATGCCCAAAAAACGAATTTTTCTCGGAAAATAACGGTCACAGTCTAACCTCACGGCAATTGGAAACGAATAGAACCGTTTATAACTTATCTTCAGTCCAATTGAACACTTCCTCGATTGGCGTGTTGGCTAAGGGATTCAATTAAGCTATTGCTCCCTCTCACATACCAACAGAGAGAATAATATGTGGCGTGGAAACAGCAGTTTCAAAATTAGGTGCGAACACCGCTGAAATAATTAGACAAGATGTGTCCATGTTCTTAGAAAGTCTAAACCACCCAAAAGGAACCTATCTTTAGAAAAAAAATGAGGCCTTGAAACAACTTCGCCTCAACAAGGACATTGTCATTCTACCTGCTGATAAAGGAAATGCGACTGTAATTTTAGATACAGCGGATTATTCAAACAAAATTCAAACATTGCTACAAGATCCAGCATATAAACAAATTACTACTGACCCAACAACTTATTTGGAGAAAACAACCAGGCCAAAATCCAAGCAAGTAGGATCGACAAAAATCTCGAACTGCAACTCATTCCGCGTGAAAAGTCATCGAGATGTCCGAAATTCTATGGATTGCCAAAAGTACATAAAGAAGATGCACCTTTGAGGCCAATAGTAAGCTCAATTGGATCCCCAACACAACACCTAGCCAAATACCTAGCCCAACAACTTCAACCGTTTGTAGAGGAGGCAGACTCATATGTGAAAAATTCGACACAGTTCATCGAAATACTTAGAAAAACGGTCTTAAAACCAGAGTGTCTTCTTGTAAGTTTTGACGTAGTGTCCCTTTTCACCAACATCCCTACCGTCGAAGCCTTGGATATCATAATAGAAAAATACAAACCACCTCAACACCTTGTAGACTTATCAAGGCACCGTTTGATGAACACCTATTTTGTTTACGAGAACCAACGATACAAACAAGTGGAAGGAGCTCCAATGGGATCGCCACTCTCACCAGTTATAGCGAACCTTTTTATGGAGAACTTTGAGGAGTTGGCACTAAGAACAACAACTCTTAAACCCAGTTTATAGTGGCAATATGTGGATGATACATTTGTGATTTGGCCTCATGGGAGGGAACGCCTCAATACTTTTTTAGACCACCTTAATGGCATCCATCACAAAATAAAATTTACCATGGAGGTTGAAGCCAACAATCAACTGCAGGACGCATACTATGGAGACACTTTTTTAGGCAAGGCATACATTCGGGACATCTGCATGCTTCGAGGACTGGTCCCAAACTATGTTTATGTAAAAGGCATGCTTTGGGGACATTTTGAAATTTATATCTACAGCATATTTTGAGCCCAAAGTGAATTTCTATAGAATCCAATAGTGTTATGGTACACATTTTGGGTATATTGCGATATATAAACTATCCACAAATTATGTTTAAAGGTTTATATATAAATGAGTTTATATATAGGATTTGTGACTACAATCGTTTCAGACAGTCATTTTTTTACATTGCATGAGTTTGAAAACGTAAAAACGAAAAAGTAAATAAGCCATCTAGCAGACAATTCTTATACATAGAAACAACGTAATAGTAGTCGCTTATGCTTTGAAGTTTTTATATTGTTTTTGTATAGTTCTTGTTGATGACAGATTTATTTAGGATATTATCTTTAAATGATCCAAGGGTATATATAGTATAATTTCATTTGTGTTTTCGATTAAATAAATACGTAAGACTAAAGTAGAGAACTTATTTAGTGGCGATATATGAAGTTTGGAGTTTTAAGACATGACTTATCGGTCTGAGTTGCACATTTAATAATAATTATTATTCCTACGGAGTTTGATACTCGGCTAATGGTTAAGATGTGGATTGGGTATTATTGACACATGTTATGGGTGGCATACTGTAAATTTATAGATTTTCGGAACTGTTAAAAAATGTATTAAACTTAAATTAATTCATTCAGTGGTTGATATTGGAAACCGTACGTATAACTTCTCGGTAGTCAGAGGAAGAATTAAATTCTTGGAATACATTTATTTCGGCTGAGTTTAAGAATTACCCATGGCCGTTTTTAAGTGTTGGTATATTAATTCATAGAAATATTTCACTTTCGAAGCTGATTAATACTTTAAACGGTAAAATCGTTTGCTAGCAATATAAGGTTGTTCCTTTCACGTTATTCAATATCATACGCTGAGTAGAGGAATTACTTGAACCTTTATAATCAATATGGGAGTTTCCGGTTTTGCAGTATTTTTATGTGAAACATATAACAAAATTGAAAAAAGAAATTTGTTGAATTTTTGCATCAAATGATTGTTATTCAACAGGGTGGTACATGAAATATTTGTTTGACAAAATTCTTTAAATAAAAAATAGGTCTTGACTGAGCATTTATCGGTAGACTTGGAAATGTTGAAGTAATGTAGTTTTGAAAATGTGTTAGTTTATTTAAGTAGAATAAAATTAAACTTATGTATCATCATAAAAATAGTGATTAAGTTGATTAAAATTCAGGATTTTCTATAAAACATTGGCTTTGTAATTTGAATTAATTGATTAATTAAACGTTACCTAAGATTGTGTGTGGTGCAGTTTAGTGGGGATATATGAAGTTTGAAGCTTTAACAACTGACTATTATCTATCTAAATTGCACATGTATCTATAAAGATTGAAAATATTATTAAGGGTTGAGATTTGAATTTGGTAATATGTTCACAAATAGTGTACAGTAAATAAATGGTTTACGGAATTCTTAAAAATGTCGTTTACAGAATCTAAATTCTTTGAATACAAGGGAAATAAAGTATTTTTGTGGGTACCTATGTAGAATTCTATTTGATTTTTTGCCGATGATTGTGGAAATCATATAAGATATGTTTAATTTCACAAGAAGAATTACATTTTTACAATTCATTTCTTTAAACTGATAATAAGTATAATCTCGCCCATGGCTGATGTTGCTCTAGGTTATATTGATTAATAATTTAAACTGTAAAATCTTAGACGTGTAATTTGAGCATGTACCACTCACGTTTTTCTATATTCTATGCAGGCTAGAGGAATTCTTCAAATAAAAATTCTGGTGGTATTCTTAAATAAACGTAATATTTTAGATAACTATTTTCAGGGTTTTGTGGAGCTTGGTAAAGTTTAACAAACAAATTATGAAATATTCCAGATTATTTTTATGTGGGCTCGGAACAGTTTCTCCTTGGGAAAGTTCTGTAAATAGGTCTTAATTGAACAATTTATCAGCAGATTTGGCAATGCTAAAGTGGTGTTTTTATTGTAGTTTTGAAATTTTATTACTCCATTAAAGAATAATTAAACTTTGGCTTAACAAGTTGATTAAAATTTGATTCGATTATTGGGTGTCAAAATTTGGAACTTTCTTAAAAACACTAGCCTGGTAATTTCAACCAATTGATCAATTAAACCTTACCTATGTTTGGGGTGGTGTAAATAGTTTAGGGGGATATATGAAGTTTGATGGTGTAACATGTTATATTTATAAAGTTTGAAAATTTTACTAAGAGTTGAGATCTGAATTCGGTACTATTGTCATATGATGTAGGTGGTGTTCCGTAAAATTATATTATATATATATTCTTAAACATTTCGTTTGTAGGACCTAAACTCTTCCAATATTAAGCGAATGGAATGAGTAGTTTTGTGGGTACCCATGACAAAAAGTATATTTCAATTTTGGTGAATGATTGTGTAAATCATATGTGATATACTTAATTTCATAAGAATTTTACAATCCATTTCTTATAACTGAGAATAAGTATGATCTTGTAGGCAGCTGATTTTCACCTATGCGTATGTTGATTAAAAATTCTAACTGTAAAATCGTTAAGTAACGATATTGTGATGTATCATTCACGTTAGTGGATATTCTATGTTGGGTAGAGGAATTGCATGAACCAGTACCAAAACTCGGTTTTGCTGTAATTATGGCAGAATAGCTAAAGAAATTTTCAAAGCTATTATTGTTCTTAAATAGGAAGCTTTTCAGTGACATAATTTGAAATGTTTGTATAATGAACTTCTTCAACTAAAAAATTTAGTAGTACTCTTAGTTGATCGTAATAAATTATTATTTTGAGGATGTGTGGTGCTCCATAAAATTAATATATATGTATATAACATTTTCCGTAAACTTGTATGTATAAGTCGGAAGAATTCCGTAAAATTTCTGTTAATTTGAACTTAATTAACTTAATTTAATTTTAGTGTAATTTCGAAATTTTGTTGGTCTATTAATTGAAGGGTTAACATTTGGTTTCACACGTTGATTTAAATATGTTTAGATTTGAAGACGAGAGATATAAAGACCGACATCTAGGATTTTCGGGGAAACAGCACATAGAGGTTCCGAATCTGGAGCCGTTCCATGTAACTGCTGTTACCCGTAATTCCTAGGTTAGACTGTCATGATGAAATTTTCAGGTTAACTTCACCTGTCAAAGATATTGAATACTCTCTTCGAGGTGTCATTTTTTTGTACGCAAGACAATATATATAATATATACTGTTTCTGGTTAGGGAACCTTCATCAGTTGCGCTTCCCACAATTGAATGTCCTCTCGAACACTTCTTTATGTATTTGATACATTTCGTTAAATTTGAAGACGCGAGATGTAAAGACCGACATCTAGGATTTGTGTGTCTCTATACATGGATCTTGACTACTATTATACCTACAGCAAAGGTTAAATAGGAAAAGTTTTAGAGAAAACCTAGTGCATTCAATAATTGGCTTCAGATTTACAATCGGTCAATTGGTTTTGGAAATAACCGGCAGTAGCAGATTTCGTTTTTCGCCGGTAAATCTGAAACGATTAATTTGATCGCTTTCAAGATGTGTCATTATTTGAATACATTTTATTAATCGAATAAAATGGCATTTGTCACATGTCTCAATAGACTTTTGTCATTCCGCAAACTTTCCATTTTTCTTATGTCCTCTATATTAGATTTTTTAATTTTTAAAATGGGGTAAAATTTCCAGTCTAGTAATACACCACAAGTGCATAAAAGATTTGAGTGTCAACAAAATATCACACTCCGTAAAGTTAGGCCTTAATTTTTCTAAGTTGCTTTATTTGTCGCAAAGTAACATTAATAAGAAAATCATGTACTTACGCATTGAATTTGCAAATAAAATATGAACGTAACTAAGGAGAAAATGATTTATTTGTCTCAAACAAGATCAATAAGTAATATGTCTTATTTTCATTATAATATGAACCTAAACAACGACTTCTCAACAAATCAGGATTCATAAATAATAGCCCCATTATGCAATAGTTTAAAATCTAATTAAGTTCTTAACTGCTTCGTAACTAGGTATTAATTTAGAGAATTGCAGATTGGAGTCCATTTACATAGGGACAATTTTGACGATTGACGGCAATACTATTTATAAATGTATCTGAAATTCTGTGTCTCAGGTAAGTTAGATTAAATTACCAACGATCCCACACCAAAAGTTACTTCCAAATCTAGTCTGTACACATCTCTTTGCCAATTCGTGAGGGTTTTCCATATCACATTGATAAGTACATATTGTGCTTATTACAACCTTCACAATTCGTAAATCAACTCTAATACGACCACAAGATATAATTTACATAAATGAGATATTCATTACTCTTTCTAATATACCACTCATAGAAACGCATTCGTCTTGGAAAATCAGTTTCCTTAAATCCTTGAACTATTTTGGGTTTGTATGGATGGTACTTATTCTTTTTTATCACTCTCTTTATTTACCGTTGATTTTGGCACACGAAATTGCCGTTCAACAGTTCTTACCTAGGCAATAGGCTTTCATTGACAGGTCGTAAAATACTTCTGTTTCGATTTTCTTTTTCAATATTGTTTCGGCTTCTAGATTGTTCATGAGATTAATTAAATTAACTAGGATTTTTATTGAATTGGGCTTTATGAGGCTGTCGTCGTTCAGGATACATTTCTAAATACCTTGTTGAGGTAATGTCGGTGTTTGTATTTAATGTAAGTACAGCGCTAAATGTCAAACAGTTCTTCATTTGAATAGAGAATACCGGCCATTTTTAACAGGTTTCGATATTTTGTGTTTCATATTTATGATTTTAATCAGAGAGAAATGTATTACTTACTAAAAAACAACTTTCACACTTTGAATTTTTTAACATCAGTCAGATGTGTTATAGAAGGCGATACAATATTGACAATAAAAATGGCGAGAGAAACATTTTACAAGTTGTCAACGAAAACTCTAGTACATTGGTAAGATCTGTTGAAAGGAGATCTCGTGTGTCACAATAAATAATACAGAGAGTGTTAGGAAAGAATAAGTACCAATAACACATAATAGATCAACAACGTAAGGAAACTAATTTTCAAGACATGCATTTCATTTGTCTTAAAAGATAGTTTCCTTAATTAATAAAAAATCGGATTTTGTAAATCATATCTTGTAATACGATGAGAGTAGGTTTACGAATTATAGAATATTAATAAGCACAATAATCATAATTGGGATGTTGAAAACCCCCACGAAGTGGCAGAGAGATGTTTATAGACCAAAGTTGGAAGTAACGTTTGGTGTTGCCTCATTGGTAATTTCATCTTACTTAGGTTTTTTAATTGGGTACCCATTATAAAATTATGAATATTTTCAGGAAATCGACTTATAAGACCATATTTGTTTGACTACAATTCTTTAATGTTATTTTGATACAAACAAGTCATGGCCTTCTTAAAAAAATAAGGCCTAACTTTATGAAGTGTGATATTTCGATGAAACTAAAATTTTGTATGCACTTGTGAGACATAAAAAAGTTGAGGCAGTTTTGCGGGATAACAAAAGACCTTTGAGATATGTGATACATGTCATTTTATTCGTCTTAAAAAAGTGTCACATCTTGACAGCTGTCAAATTAACCGGTTCGGATTTACTGAAGAAAAACATTTTCGGGTTTTGCCGATTATTTTCAAAACCAAATGATTGATCGTAAATCCGAAGCCAGATTTCAAATGCACTAAATTTCCTCTAAAACAATCCCCGTTTGACCTTTGCTGTATAGAGAAGGGAATTTAAATATACTTGTCCTCAGAAAATTATAATCAAAAATATAATATGATTTTGTTAACCGTTATTTTAGATAAAACAACACTATAAATCTTATAATATTGGGATAAATTGGTTAAAATAGTGTAAACCTCACATATTTGTATGCACCATAAATTTGAAATAGTTATAAGAAATTACTTTATTATCTAGCCAATGTGACTTTTTAGATGATCTTCTAAAGCTTTATTGTGTCTCATTTGTCTTTTAGTGTTACACCTGATTTTTTAAATTGTTTTTAATAGAATTGGGATTTCCATGCAGACATATGACGGTAGCTTTCTCATATATATTTTCAAGAAACATTTTATATCGGTATTCTGTTGTAGCGTTTCTCAGATATGTTAGTGTTGTCCACTTTGAAAAAAATACATTGAAGATCACATATTTCTGTTAAAATTCAACTCTGTTCATTGCTAATCATTTCTATAACAATTGCGGTTACTGGTTTACTATTTTTCTTTCCTTCATTGAGTTTTGTTGACATATTTTGTTAAGAATTTTAAATTATATTTTACTACACAATAATAAGTTTACCATTCATTTTATTTGTATTTCTGCAATTCCTCTCTTCCTTCTTCAGTTGTTTAATTAGTTTTTTTCTTTACTTCTGAGCCATGACTGTTTTTCTGGTTGATTTTCGAAAACTATGATTTCATTTCGTATGGAAAATGTCCTGTAAGAACATTTAAGCGTTTTTACTTACATTTCTTTTGTTATAGCTGATGTTCTTTACATATTTTAAACACTATATTTTTTTGTTATTAACATGATACGGACTTTTGTACTGTGTTACTTTGCTGTATAGCAAGTGCTCATATTCCACCTTATTTCCTGAAGTCTAGTGCTGGTCCATTTTAGCGCATTCAGTGTTTCTTCATCTACATATAGATGGACGTTTCTTATCTGGGTTCGTATATTTACAGTTCCGACAATCATTGATTATTATTTTTCCGTGGACAGTTTCGCACAATACATGAACATATTTTGTTTCTCAATATCCTAAATCAAAACTTAACCCTTTAAGTTTCATAACGTTCTAAATTGTCTTATTGGCTTAGAGATTTTAGGCTATCGTTGACTAAGGCAGTAGATAAGATGGGGTGTTCCTGTGACAACTCGATGGCATGTCCCTCAAACTGTCCACCGTAATAGGGGGTCCCCAGTTCTTGTAGAATGGCATCGCCAATGTCCAGAGGGTAGTTTGTCACTTTGTCATCAAGAAATTGTCTCAAACAATGGATTAGGCGACAAAAGGACATCTAAGGTGTGACAAAGTTGACAAAAAGTGACAATTTGGCTAGATGTAGATGGTGAAGAGATCGCCAATAACCAGAAGGGTTTGCTGGGAAAAGCGTATCGCTTATCAGTAGTTTTGATCTCTTCTTCTTCGCTAGCTCTTCGGCTATCCTTGTTTAGCGAAGGCTGTCCTTGTCTGGCTTGTACGAGGGGTGGGCTAACCTAGCGTATCGCTTATCAGTAGTTTTGATCTCTTCTTCTTCCGTAGAATGTATATTTTCGTGGTCTTTGTCTAACACACCAAATTTCATTATGATAAAAAAAATATAAGCCACTTACTCTCTTTGTTTAATACATAACTACCGTTTTATTAATTAATGTACCTAATATATGTATAAATATAAAAACGTAATTTTTTGTATTGACAAATTTTGCAAAAAAAATAAAATTTTTGCTTCCTTTCTATAATAAAATAAATTTCATTATGATAAAGAAAAATGAGCCACTTACTCTCTTTTTAATAGTTACCGTATTATTAATTCATGTACCTAATATATGTATAAATAAAAAACTTAAACTTTTTATATTGACAAATTTTGCTAAAAAATACCTTATTCTAAAATAATATAAACAATTAAAAACAACTGCATTATTAATTCCAATAACAAGGTCAGGAATGCTTGATAAATTGAATCATTAATTCATTATCGTGAAAGAAGACCAAACATGTGAAATTTTATTTACAAACATCTAATTATTTACAAGTGTCTATCGCTGCATTGATAACACTGCAAATTTTAATCATTAATTAATTATCATGAAAGAAGACCAAACATGTGAAATTTTATTTACAAACATCTCATTTTTTAGTTTATATGTATGTATCGCTGCAATAATAAAATGTTGCAATGTGAAATTCCATTTCGAAATTATGTGATTTTTTCATTTATAATTAGTGCTTAGATAAAATTTGTAAACCTAAGATGTTGATACAATTGAAAAAATCTCTAGGAAATAATAATTTACTGCCTATAAAAGGTACAGAACTTGCAGTGAAAAACAAGTGAGTTTCAGTGTAAAAAGGTTCAAAAATAGCAAAACAACATGTAAGTAAGTAAATATATATATATATATATATATATATATATATATATATATATATATATATATATATATACTATATATATATACTATTTATTATTAAAATATTTCTAATTCAATAAGATTTTTTTATTACATCTATTTAATTCTTGTATACAACTTGTATAGTTCCACTGTAATAAAGCAACATAATGATGTGATATATTTTTACTAAAATCATTAGATGAGGTTGTTGTACACGGTGGAACTCTAAATCTTAGTTCCGCATACTTAGATGCCCATATATCACTGTCTGCCTTAAATCCTGCACTGAGTGAGAGGCATGCTGCCAAATCTGATCGAACTTCAAGCAGATTTGTTCTCGATTCATTTAGCGATTTTTTTAGAGCAATTAATTCATTTAAAGTAGCCATATGTGTTTCTTCCAACTGTTTAATGGTTGCCTGATACTCTGTTTCAGTTTTCATCATACTAAGGGTTGTGTTCTCGTTTTCAATTAATGATTCAGATACTGCAGTTACAAAATTACTACTTTTATTTCTTAATTCTGTTATGTTTCCTTGTCTTGTAGAATATAGCTTAAATTCAGGATACTTTGATAACAGTTTACTAAAACTGATTTGTAAAGAAGTTTGGTTTGCCAATTCATGTGTTATATATAAGCTTCCATTATGTGGTGAGTATTCAGAGAAAAACACTTCATTTCCAATAACAATACATAGTGAACATAAATTAAGAATAATGTTTATAAACATTTTTCTTTATTATTTATTCTTCGTTTAATAACCACAACGTGCACTGTAGACAAATACTACAATATTTGTATTTTGATCTTCTTGGTGTATTTTGAGTGAAACTTCTTGTTGTATTTCTTGAACACTGTAAAGTTACAATAGTAAAGAGTAAACTTTCAGTGTTTTTAAAACAATTTGTACAAGTATAAGAAATGGATACGTTCATACTGTTAATTTAATAGACTGTATTTGATATTTATTTAAAATTCTCCCCTCTTAGTTTAAGATATAGAGTTGCGCTGTTACAAAAAAATTGTAATGGCTCTAAATAAACAATTTATTATTTATATTACATAATATTTTTACATTGTTCTTACAACATTAGTTAAAGGATTATATTTTACAAGGCGATCATGAAGAATGAGACAATATGCAGTAGTTTTTTCTGGTATATTCTTGCTTGTTTCGAATTCTAATCTGACATCAACAGCTCCACCTTTAATGGTATCTATTTCTCGGCTACAGTCAATTACATATAACGTGGTTTGTTTAGAAAAGTCTTCTAGAGTTAGAGAAACTTGAATGAACTCTCTGTTATAATATACCGCTTGGAAGTTAGCAAACATTTCATAAAGTGTTGCAAAATTCTTTTGATCAAAATTGAGATTTAAATTATCATATGGGTAAACTTCAGAATTTAAATACAATTTTATATTTGTGATGTTACAATCAAATTCTGACATAGTCTTGTGAATATTCTTTTTTTGATCAGTATGGAATGCTACAATAACAAAACGAGGTTTTTCCAGTTGACTTGTCGTTTTCACTGCCCAGGTATGTTTTTGACTTTGCTGTAAAAGTGGATACTCTAACAACTCCCAGGAACGAAAGCCGATGGGCAAATCTTTTCCACGTTCTATATATTGCAAAAATTGGATTTTGTGAGCATCAGATAATGACACATGAGGTACTTTCCAAACAACTTTATTTAGGTGAACTTTTGGTTTTTCTGTAGCTACAGAACTAACTGCAGCGTTTGTGTCTGTATTGGCACGTACCAGAATTAAATTTTGACTTGCTGAAATCACAAGGCGACGAAAATCTTCACAAAAGCCAAGTAGTAATTTTAGAGGAATGCATACTGCAAAATTTCCGTTGACGTCACACATATTTGGAGTGCCTTCAAGATTCCATCCTGCATTATACCATCGAATTATTTCGTTTTTGAAATATGATAGATAGGTCTTAATCGTTGAGGTGATTCCAGGATTTCTTGTTCGATCGACTACTGTTCCACCAAGTTCATAACGAATTTCTTCAAAGAGGAATGCAAAACCATTATTAATGAATCTTAATGTTGGACTGTACTTATTTTCTGAGTTTAAAAGTTTTCCTTCCAGGTACAGAAAACTTTGAGAAGGTAGAGTGTACACGTCTTGAGTTTGTATAGGGATTCTTATCTCATCATTATTGAAAAATGTAGTATTTGCATAAGGTGTCTAGGAATGATATTCAAAATTGGTTATAGCATTATCCACAAGAACATTATCAGCCACTCGTAGTATGTTAAGCGTCATTTTTTTTGTTTAAACACACACCGGAACAAACAGAAAAGTTTTTTAAGTCTTACACTTATACTTAATTTTATTCTGCAAATGAATGCTTTGAATTGTCCTCTCTGTATAGTTGTCTTCTTTTTCTTCTTATTTTTTTCTTCTTTATGTTTAGCCGTTGTTAAGTTCGTACCTTGAATCCCAAAGATACTAAAAATTGCTTATTGATAGGTGTTAACTGTTTCACTTGTTGTCTGATACTGGCGTTTTTATAGATTGGCTGTAGATATTTTATAGGTTGTTCCTGTTGTGATAAATAATTAGATGGATTATCATATATGAAAACCATGTCAATTAAGTCGTTTTAAATGCAATCTTATCGTAACAACTTCACTTTTAAAATTAACCAAATTTCCATTTTGGTCTGTTATTTTAATAATAATCTCATTTATATATCTTGTATTGATTCGTAGATAAATAACGTTGGTGGGGTTTTCAACAATTTTGTAACCAGGCGGGACATTGGGGTAAAACATATGGATTATATGGACGGGTATATCATTGTTGAAAGAATTCTGAATTAAATTGCATTCAATGCAAATAGCATTTACTTTTGAAATGCTGATTGGATAATCTGAATAGTGCCATTTCTTAGGTTTTAATTTTCTATCTTCAAATCCTAATAAAGGACCAATGGTGTTAGATTTCTCAAAATCAATTTCTTTGTTACATTTTATTTCACATTTAAATGTGTTATGATTAGCTCTCAATATTAATACAGGTTTTTCTGTTTTTTTATTTTTCTTATTATCATCTTTTTCCACAGGTTTCAAATTCTTCTGTATAGGTTGTGACGATAATACAGATGGTACAGCTGTCTCCTTTTGTTGTTCTTCATGATCAGTTAGCAAAGTGTGAAGCGTTTTTTCAATATCCTGTATTTCATAGGTGCCCACCGGTAATTCTAATTTCATACCGTTAATATAAAACTTGTTGTTGGTTTCATCGATATTTGAGATGGTATTAAAGGTCATAAAATCAATTAACCCCATGACATACGTAGCATCATCTTCTAGAATAATTGGTGGGTAAATCTTGTTACTGAGAATTGAAGCACGTTCAGAGAACGTAAATGTATATGAAGACATCTTAATCTGTCAAAAGTCACCAAATAACTAAAACTATTTGTATGGTTTTATTAAATATATTCACTTAATTATTTTTACTATTTACAATTTTCAACTAGATTATTATTACGTAGTTATTAACAAGTTTCAACTCGCATTAATACTAATGTTTCCTTTCGGCACCTGGTACAATATGAGACCCTTTGAATTCCATAATCTGTACATATACCAGACTTGTAAACTTGAAAACTTGCACCACAATCATCACATTTAAATGTTAGTATTATACCTCTTCTATTGTCTGTCATTTTGTTTTTTTTTTTCTAATTACCTCTTGAAGCACAACACACAGAGCAGCTTGAATTTAGTAATTTTCTTTGCATGGGTGTTCCGCAATATAGACAATAAACAGTAGAGCTAGAGCTACGTTTTTCAGTAATTATTCTTTTAGTTCCACACTTGTTACACCAGCAGTCCATAAGAACCGTACACTGATAATGTTCATCAGTAGGAACAGGCATTTATAAAAAATATTTGAATGTATATTGTTCAAAGGTTTTCAAAGTAATGAGACAAATTTGATTTGTTTACGCCTTTTATTGAGATAAAAAATATAAACATAAGTGTCCACAATTAAAACTGTTATAGTTCTGAAACTTATTATAGTTATATACAATTTTACATAGTTCAGTGGAATTAAAATATTTTATAACTTCAAATGGAGGCCTAAGGTTTCCAAATCTATCAAAATAGGTTACTGTTGAACCGCTTTTCTTATATGCTGTCCAATGAGTTCCAGGACCAAATGTAGAATCTAAGTTGATAACTCCTCTTTCAATTTTATGAATTTTTTTAGGTAAATTGTCTCTCATGAACACTCCTCGGAAATTTGGAATTTTCCAGATTTTTGCATATTTATCTATATCAATATTTGTTAGCGGACGTTGTGGTAGTTTTTTGGAGGCTGTAAAAAAAGACCGAAGCCTTTTTTGTAAGGACGTAAGTATAGTCCTTTTCCTCCTACAGCAATAGACTCCATTTGTCTATTATGTCGTTTAGCTTCCTCTAATTTTTGTTTTGCCATCTTAGCATCATTTATTACTTTTGCAACAGCTGATCCTCCTGCGGCGATCGATCCCAGAGCAGAAAGTCGTGCAAAAATGGGAATAAGGGGTAAAATACCACCCTTCTTAGGTACTTGTATGATACGAGGTGGAGTAGACTTGATGTGTTTCTTAATTGATTTAGCAGATTTCAATGCAACTTTTATGGCAGCACCTAAAGTACGAGGTTTATGTTTAAGCACATGTTTCCTTATTTGACTTATAGCTCTTGTAAATCCTAGAAATTTTCTGCTCGGTTTTTTCTTCAACACTCCACTTTTTCTTAACTTTTTTGTTTTACACCTTGACTTTATTTTAACCATACTTCTCTTTTGATTATAGTACGTTTTATATGAATGTTCAGTAAATACTGATAAAATTTTAAGAGAAACTATTTTTTATTATAATTGATTCTGTTCACTTTTGTCACTGGGGTAGTGTCATGTTCAAAACCACCATCACTATCATCTACTTTTCTTTTTCGATTTTGTTGATTGTCAAAAATAAGAGGTTCATCTAAATCAAGTTTTAACTTTTTAGGAATTACTTCTTCGTCATTAAGTTGTTGTAATTATCTTTTACCCACTCGAAATTTACGAGTTTGAGGAGATATTAGACGACGTTTTATATTTTCAGAATTATAAATGTCATCATCACTGGTATCCCTTTTACGTTTTCGGTTATATTCAATTTCCATATTCATATCAATTTCTTGAGGTTCATTTACAGGTTTTTCTTTTTTGTTTATTTTTTTTATTTGAACCTTTGGTTTTCTTCGTCTCCTTTGTGATGGTATTTTTTTAATGGATTCCACATCATTACCATTTAAAATTGTTATGCCGTCTTGTATATTCTTGAGAGTATTTTCAATCATAAGTTTAGTTTTTTCCATTAACTTTATACACTTTCGAATCGTTTGTTTATTAGTAGGTCTTTTCAAGCCCATACCTAATTTCACTTTAGTTTTCATTGCTCCTGCAATACCGAGAGCTGCTATTCGTTCACCTACAGATGCGTCTTTAGAATGAAATCTCTGAAGAGCTTCTTCAGCTAATATTTTATCTGCCTTATGACGTAACTTTGTATCACTTTCACTTTCATAAAATTTATCGTGTTTTAAACAGCTAGCATCTAATGGATTTGTTGGTAGACTTCCTTGTAATAGACGTTGTTTGAGTTTTGTTCCAGGCCCACAATAATTATAACCTGGTATATGCATTTCAAACGGTAAATTATTTATAGCTGAATTTAATAAACCTTGACCTGAATATAACTTCATGATGTTATTTCATTAACTATCACCTTAAAACTAACATATATTATTTGTTTTGTGAATATTTATCTCATTTTATAGTAATGTGTCAAAGAATGAGGGTGGTAAAACAAAAAACTTCTTTAGCTATTGAAAATGATAATTTCAATAGTATACCTGAAAATAAAAAACATGGTCCATTGTTTCCGTCAACTGTGAGGTGTATTCTGGTGGGCCAAGTAATTGCGGTAAAACCAATGTTATGGTTAATCTAATTGAACACTTGAACGGACTGAGATTTGAGAATGTTTATGTTTATTCAAAGTCCTTGTATCAACCGAAATATGTTTATCTGGAGAAGTTACTAAAGCCAATACAAGGCATCGGTTATTACCCGTTCAATGCTAGCGAAAATATTCTACATCCTTCAGAAGCAAAAAAAAATTCAATATTTATATTTGATGATGTGGCTTGTGACAATCAAGATGTTATACGTCAATATTTCTCTATGGGAAGGCACAGTCTAGTGGACTCGTTTTATCTGTCTCAGACGTATGCTAAGGTCCCAAAACATCTCATTAGAGATAACGCAAATTTTTTGGTTCTTTTCAAACAAGATGATTTAAATTTGAAACATGTTTATAATGATCATATTGGTAGTGACATGTCGTTTGAAC
This sequence comes from Octodonta nipae, assembly GCA_034190945.1. Taxonomy (NCBI): domain Eukaryota; kingdom Metazoa; phylum Arthropoda; class Insecta; order Coleoptera; family Chrysomelidae; genus Octodonta; species Octodonta nipae. The sequence goes on along the minus strand of JAVLUE010000288.1, from coordinate 14,693 downwards.
AGTTTAAAAGCTTATGTGCCATGTGTTGGTACAAACCATATGGATTTTTATGTATCTCTAAAGACAGCAACATCAATGAGGGACGTTACAGAAGAGGTTTTGATCACTATATATGTTTCGAATAAGAGAATTAATTTTAGTATAATCATTAACATCATAAGTGTAAGATATATCAGAAACTGATTGAACCAGATCAATAGCGGATAATAGCAGATAAAAGCGGATCAAAAGCGGATCGAAAGCGGATTAAAAGCGGATCAAAAGCTCATGACAGCCCAGATACTAACTGTCTAATTAGCAACATGAATCTATCAGAGAAGGAACTAAAAAAACGTCTTGTACAGAAACGTTTAGAATTGTAAAAGAAAAATTACAGCTTCTCAAACATGGTGAAATTGTTAAGGAAAAGTTATTTTCTCCCATAACAAAACATCTAAAGGACATTGAAAGTAAACTGAGTTACAAGGAACATAAAATGGATGGAGGCTAATAAGGATGGAAGAAGAGAAAACTTTTTTTAAAACTGAGGATCCTAGTCATGTTGATGAAGAAAAAGATTTTATTTTCAACGATGAATTATACCCATCAATACTATCACATCAAAGCTGAATCACTTGTATCAGGAAACACCGAAGATTCCTCGTAAACTTTCAACGAGTTTATCCACACCTACAGGTCAGTTACGATTATTGCAAGATGAAAATGAAGATCCGAGTGAAAATAAAATGACAATTCTTCAAGAAATCACATCTGATGATGAGATAGGATCATTACATTCTCCTGCAACACCTGGACGGTTTGCTGATATTGCTGAAAAATCCTATGTTGACTATTTAGACCAGTATGATCCATTACCCAGAAAATATATAAATGACATGTATTATGATGATGATAATAAGGAATTTGATCATAAGTATGGTGTCAGATTAGATACCGATACTGAGAAACTTATGATTGGTGACTCAAGATTAGATATTGATGGATCTGATATTATCGTTAAGAAGAAACGATATCGAGGTAGTATGGGGTTATATGAATTATTGTTCAAAAAACGACCGAAAGGTTACTCTAAAGAAGATGAAGATAATTATAAACAAATTGTAGCAAAAACTAATGCTCATAGACGTTATTATAAACCTAACAAACAAATAGATGGTAGCAAAATGAAAAAATATAAAAAAATTATTGCTCCTATGGTGGCAGGGAAAGGAATTTTTATGGAAGTGGATAACAATAAAATTGATTACGTTCATTGGGATGATCCAAATGAACTTGTTGATAGGTTACGATTACTACTCGCTTCACAAACAGCAGGACATACAGGCCACACAAACAAAATAACATCAATTATTGAGGAATTGAGAGAGGCTGGTATAATTATTTAAAAATGAACTCTAATAGTAGTGTGAAGCGGCAAATAGTTGAAGAAATCCATAAAGCAGCCAGGATAAATTTTAAAAGACGAAAAGTCATTATTAAATCTTTAGATGATCTCTTTCAAGCTGATTTAGTGGAAATGATACCATACGCTAGAGAAAATAAAGGCTATAAATACATATTGGTTGTAATCAATTGTTTTTCAAAATTTGTTTGGGCCTATCCCATAAAGTCAAAAAATAAGTCTGAGGTTTGCTCAGCCATGGAGAAAGTTTTAAAACAGCAAATACCTAAGAATCTGCAGACTGATGCTGGTACAGAATTTTTCAATAAAGATTTTAAGAAGTTAATGAACAAATATAAGGTGAATCATTATACGGTGTTTAGCGAGAAAAAAGCGTCAATTGTGGAACGAGTAAATCGAACTTTGAAAAACATGATGTGGAAAGAATTCAGTTTACAGGGTCATTACAAATGGCTGAATATTCTACCGGAAATCGTGAGAAAATATAATAATACCAAACATCGAACCATAGGTATGAAACCATTTGAGGTTACAAAAAGAGATGAAAAACATTTATTGAAAACAGTCTATAGCAGAATAAAAGTAGCATCAAAGAAACGGAAATTTCTAGTTGGTGATTATGTTCGTATATCAAAATTACGAGTAGTTTTTGATAAAAAATACCAACCAAATTGGTCCACAGAGATATTCAAGATAAGGAAAGTTCAGCTTACAAATCCAACAACATACCTGCTGGTTGATGAAAACAATCATAACATTTTGGGTGGTTTCTATGAAGAACAATTGTTAAAAGTTAAATATCCCAATGCATTTCTAATTGAACGGATCTTGAAACGAAAGAAACCCAATAAAATTTTTGTAATGTGGTTAGGTTTTGATGATAAACATAACAGTTGGATACAGGCAGATGACCTTGAAAATTGATATAAAACTGTTAAATAATTATCACTTTCTTTAATATTGTATTATTGTTCAACTTAATCAGTTCGAGTTGTCAAGTATTTGTGCAGTTACAATGTTTATCGTGGATTTGCAGTACTTTCAGTATGGAGATGCTATTTTGTGTAAGGAAATTGCAATCATTAATGTAGAAAACGGTTGGTACTCACAAAAATTTGTTACAATGCCTGTCAGTTTTAATCATTTGACTGATACCATTCAACAACACATGGTGTATACAAAAAAAGAGCATCATGGATTAGAATGGAATAATAATGATTGTTTAAGGTATGAACAAATATCTGAATACATAAAAAATTGTATTAAGTGTGATAAGACTCTGGTATTAGTCAAAGGATTAGAGAAGAAACGTTGGCTGGAGAAACTGATTCCTAATAAGGTTGTGGACTTATTAGAAGAAAGCTGCCCTTCCATAGAGAAATTAAAGCTGTTTTTAAAGTCACATCATTGTAATCAACATGTATATAGTAATAAATTAAACTGTGCAGTAGAAAATGTAAATTTGTTAAGAAATTGGTATGTGTATTGTAGGAAATAAAACTCTTAGAACTAGATATATGTTTTATTTTTTTATATTTACTTAAATTAGTAAGTAAGTAAAACTAATTTTCTATAAAAAAATCTTGTCCACTTTGAAATATTTGAGACTCTTGGAATTCGTCTTCGTCTATTTCCTTCAAGTTGGAACACTTTAACTTTTTAGCAGCTGAAGGTGCACTTGTTTCATTTTCTTCTCCTTCATCTTCCTCTAAATTAAAACTGTACCGTTTTACAGCCTTTTCAAAAAGACTTATTTCCTCTTCATTCTCAACATTCATTCTTATATATTTTAGAGGAAGATTCCCAAATTTGCGCCTTAACGTAACTTCTTTTGGAGAATATGATAGGGATACTAGCACTACATTTTTTTTAATTTTCACTTCCCTCACACCATAACTATAAATATAAACAAGAAATAAAATAAATAACAATTCAACAAAAAAATACGTATTCACAAAAATACTTACCGAAAAATTTGTTTCATTACTGTATATAGCATTTTTAAAGGAAAATTAATTTCATCTTTGGTGGAAATTAAAAGGGTACTTGGAATTGTTGCCATTTTGATCTAATAAGTAGACTTGAGTATATAACAGATGAATTAATGTTTTGAACTAACATTCCTTATTATTCAACTTGCTTTTATATTAAAGGCTAAGAGAAAAAATAGAACATGCTCATGAAACTTGAATTTCTACAAATCATCAACATTTAAGATATTTTCCATTTGTATATAAAAATTCTTATTTGTTATTATATTATACTTTATATTTTAATCCAAATATAGAATTGCTACCATAATTCTTATGGGTGGAGTTACATCTTTACAAAAAAAAATTATATTATTGCAACCATTTTGTATATAAAATCCTACCCTTTAAGATAGAAAACACAAATAAACAAACTTGTATAATTTAGATTAGTCTTGTGAATCACCAATCAAAATATTATATGGGAGGAGCTGTAATTTGTTTATTGACGCTTACAAATAGAAAACTACTTTTAATAACTTAGTAGGAGGAGTAGTAATTTGTTTATTTATGCAAACAAATAGAAAACTACATTTGCTGACCAACTACATGCCTTGTATGAATAAATCACATATAATTGTGATAAACAATTTACGTCAGCAATATGGAAACATTAATTTTACCTCGCTTATCTGTAAAAAAAATTGATGATCGGCGCCAGTTAGTCGTTAAAAATGCAATTAACATAAACATAAGACGCCAGCCTGTCTGTAAAAATCGTTATCTTTCGAAAAATGATGTTTTTGTTAACCTTTAGGATAAATCAAAATCACATGATGTTTGTTACATTAATTAAATTTATTAGTTTCCATGAATTACGTATGCACTTTATTTATCTGCTAGTAATTCACTGTATTGCAATAGTCATTGAGAAGATGTTGTACTGTACCATTTGTTTTAATGTAAATAATTTACGTAGTGGCTTTCAAAGTAGAAATGTTTATTGTTTTGATTGCCAGCGTATCACATTCCATGAGGGTGATGATGACCGCAAAGAAGCTAATAAAGAAAATAAAAGGCCGCGTACCTAATAGTGAAGCACAGATCTTAAATTGTTGTTAACCTATAATTTCTTTCGTGTAAGATGGAGTGTATTGTTGCTAATGTAGTTAAGAAAATTGAAACTGTTGGTAAGTTAGTTAAAACAAAAACAGAATATTTACAGTGGGTTCATTTTTTGAAAAAAATTATACTTCTACTTAAAAAATACTTAAAAAATAAAGAGGGACCGATAAAAAATTATTCGAAATTAGAAGCTAATTTAACTTTTCTTAAATATTATTATTTGCAATTTAAAAATAAATTAAGGCTTAAAAAATCGAAATCTTGTAAATATGTTAGAAACTTAGTTTGGCAAGATACAGAGTCATGTTTTAAAAATAGGATAAAATCAGGAATCATTGTCAATTTTACAATAAAGGAACCACATGAATTCCTTAAAAAAGCTTTCAAAAGTTTTTCAGCAAAAATTAAAAAGGAATTAAAGAAGTCTTTGTTGAAAGTTAATTGTATATTTTATGCAAACTTTATAAAAACATCTAACGGAGAAACGGATATTAAACATTTTTCAAACAAAAATGAAGTTATAGACGTTAATACTAACTTAAAAGAGTGGTTTATGGAAAATGTTCAAAATAGAATTTTAAGTAAATAGGAAAATTTTCAGGAACGTGATTCTGGATGGGCTTTGTATGAAATATTGCATTTAAAAGTAAATATAAATCATTATAGACCAATAAATGTTGGTATGTCAACTTTTGTGGACGTACCGGCATTTATTAAGAAAACAAAAGCAGTTTTAAATATAAAAAATAATGATGAGTATTGTTTTTTGTGGTCAATTGTTGCAGCATTGCATCCATGTGATGCTAACAAAAACCCATGTAGAGTCAGTTCTTATCAGCATTTTAGTAGAGTTTTAAAATATGATAATATTCAATTTCCTATATCTTTGAAAGACATCCCAAAATTTGAAAAAAATAACAAATTGTCTATTAACTTATTTATGGTTAATAAAAATAGTATAGTTCCTGTGAGTTTAAGCAAAAATAATTATTCACCTCGCATAAATTTACTCATGTTGTCAACTTTCGACCATTCTGTTAATTCAAATTCAGATGATGACAATGAAAATAATTCTGAAAAAAATAGAATTTTTCATTTTGCTCTTATAAAAGACTTATCCAAACTCTTAAACAGACAAATGGGAAATTTTTCTCATAAAAAATGGTTGTGTGAAAGATGTTTAAATCATTTTAAAACAAAGGAAAATTTAGATAAACATTTCATAAAATGTCAAGTTATGAATACTACCAAAATTGTCACTCCTTCAGAGACAGATAAAAATTTAAAATTTAAAAATCATAAAAATAAAGAACTTGTCCCTTTTACTATATATGCTGATCTAGAAAGTATTCTAGAGAGGTATGAAGATAAAAAATCAACAAGTTCTACACAAAAATATCAGAAACACACACCATTTAGCATAGCTTTTTATGTAAAATGTGCTTATAATGATTCACTTTCTGAATTCTATCAATATACTGGTAGGGATTGTGATATATGGTTTGTTAAAAAACTTCAAGAAATAGCTTATAAACTTGATAATATTTTTAACAATCCCTTGCCAATGAAAGCACTATCAGCTCAACAACATAGCTTTTATGCTAATTCAGAACATTGTCATATTTGCTGTAAAAAATTTCAAGATGGTGACATTAAAGTGCACGATCACTGTCACCTTACAGGTGAATTTAGAGGGGCTGCTCATAATTCCTGCAATATTAATTATAAGGATGATTATAACGTTCCTGTATTTTTTCACAATTTATCAGGATATGACAGTCATTTCTTTATAAAAGCGTTAAGTACTGCTATTAATGGAACTGTCAGTTTACTGCCAATTAATAAAGAACGTTACATTTCCTTTACCAAACAAATTGCCAATACCAAAATTTCCTTTAGATTTTTAGATTCATTTCGATTCATGGCCAGTAAGTTAAGTGACTTAGCATCATATTTAGAACCTAGTCAAAAGTTGATCACACGAAAATACTGTAGTACTGATCATGAATTTAATTTACTTCAACGTAAAGGTGTTTTTCCTTATGATTATATTGATAGTTGGGAAAAATTACAGGAAACTCATCTACCAGATATACAATGTTTTGATAACAAGTTAGAAGAAACTAGTATCTCTAGAGATGATTATAATCATGCGAAAAATGTTTGGCAAAATTTTAATATTAGGAACATACAAGAATATTCTGAATTATACCTGAAAACTGATGTATTGTTGTTAGCTGATATATTCGAGAATTTTAGAAAGACTTGTCTAAAAACTTATGAGTTAGACCCAGCACATTATTACACAGCTCCAGGGCTAGCTTTCGATGCCATGTTAAAGGTAACGGAAATTGAATTAGAACTTCTAACAGACATTGATATGATTATGTTCATTGAATCTGGAATTAGAGGTGGCATATCACAATGCTCAAACCGGTATGGAAGGGCTAACAATCCCTACATGAAGAAAGAGTTCAACCCTAGTGAACCAACTTCCTATTTAATGTATTATGATATTAACAACATGTATGGGACAGCAATGTGTGAGCCTTTACCTTACGGACATTTTGAATGGGTAGACCCTTATTCAGTGAACATTCAAAATATTTCAGATGACTCTGAATTTGGCTACATTTTTGAAGTTGATATAGATTATCCAAAGGAACTACATGAAAGTCATAAAGATCTCCCTTTCTGTCCGGAACGTATGGTACCACCAACTTCACGTTCTAAAAATAAAAAATTATTAACAACACTTTACAATAAACAAAAGTATGTGATTCATTATAAAAATTTGAAACAGGCTCTTGAAGCCGGGTTGAAAATATCTAAAATACATAACATTCTAAAATTTAAGCAGTCACGATGGATGAAAAAATATATAGAACTGAATACACAGTGTAGAATGCAAAGCACTAATAATTTTGAAAAAAACTTTTACAAACTAATGAACAACAGTGTGTTCGGTAAAACAATGGAGAACGTAAGAAAATATAAAAACGTAAAGTTGGTTAACAGATGGAAAAGGCGATTCGGTGCAAACTACTATATATCTCAACCAAATTTTCATAGTAGTCATATCTTTGAAGAGAATATGGTGATTATAGAAATGAACAAAACGGAAATTATTTTCAATAAACCTATATATATTGGATTTTCCATTCTAGATATTTCAAAAACATACTTATATGACTCACTATAACTATATTCTAAAAACTTTTGGAAAAAAAGCAAAACTTTTATATATGGACACAGATTCTTTAATTTATCACTTCTTTGTAGACAATATTTACGAAGAAATGAAAAAAGAACTCCATAGGTTTGATACGTCAGACTATCCTCCAGATAATATATATCAAATTCCTCAAATTAATAAAAAAGTCTTAGGTAAAATGAAAGATGAAATTAATGGTAAAATTTTGCTTGAGTTTATTGGTTTGAGATCAAAAATGTATGCCTTAAGAATTTTAAATGCAATTATTAAGAAAGTTAAAGGTATAAAAAAATCTGCTTTGAGAAAAATTACTTTTGAAGATTTCTATCAATGTCTGTTTTATAACTCTGTAAAGGAGGCATCACATAACCTAATAAGATCAAATAAACATGAGGTCTATTCAATAGAACAAAAAAAAATCGCATTGAGTCCATTCGATGATAAGCGTATTATTAACTATATTTCACCTGATACATTACCTTGGGGATACATATAATTTTAGAACCCACTGGATATTCTTTTTTGTTGAGACTAACTATAACAGTTACTTTTTCAGTAAAAAATGCATTTCATTTAAGCACTGATTGAAGTATATAAAGATGGTAGAACCCTTTCAAAGTGTTTACAGTATCAGATCTGCTTTCAACAAGAAAAAAAGAGCTCTACCCATTTGGAAGAAAAATTGTTACATGATTCTCAACAGACCTATCAATTAACCATCCAAAGAAGACAGCTTCATAATGACATCGAGGTTTGAAATGATCACAATAAAACATAGATTATGCACAAACAAAAATCAGTTTACAAAATGCCTTACAAGGTAACAGTTCTAATTACATGTCTAAAGTGTAAAAGTTATTCTGACAAAGATGTGATCAAAGATGAATACTACCCGTTTGGAAGACATATTGCTCTACAGTGCAGTCATTGTTCTTCTTTTAACATGCATGAAATCAGAGATTTGTATGGTAAATGGATATCAGAACCAATGTCAATTTCAGAAAAACAAAATTTGAAGCAAAATTGGAATCAAGACGTCTTTGAGAATCGAAAAAGATTTCATAACCTAGCAAAAATTTCTTCAAAGCGCATTACTCCTATACAAATAAATCAAGATGTTAACAATGCAACACATTAGTTTGTCTCAAGATTTAGCCATGAACAGTCTTATTGTCTATTGTCAGCCTTGTGATGAAGTTTCAGAATTTCCTTGGTGTTTTAACAATGATGTGATATTACAGTCATCAAAATGTAAAAAGTGTTCTGATAGTTTCAAACTGGTGTCACCTACTCAAAAAAGTGAAAACATTATAACGAATGCAGACTTTTTACCATGTGGAAATTCAAAATATTATGATGCTTTCTACTATCTATCAGAGGACAAATTTGCCTACTATCATCTACCTAAAGATGAAGTTTCATTACCAATTCTCTTTCTCGAGATGTCAGTAAACTACCGCTTGGGGTATGGACGACGATTTGAAAAATGTGAAGAAGGACTTGTAAACCTATGTGAAATTGAAAATTTTGTTAATGAATATTCTAATGTATTTTTCTGAGAATAAATTTTTGTTGTTTATATCTAAATAAATTGAATTAAAAATCATCATTTTTTATTTCATGTAGAATAATACTTTAAAGAAAAATAAATGACTCATTAGCTCAGTTGGTTAAAGTGCCATGCTAATCATTAATATCACAGGTTCTAATCTTACATGGGTCATTTTTTTTCTTTTATCTGGTAATTATAAGCTTATTTCAAACTAAAATAACAAAGTAAAGAAATGTCTAAAAAGTGAAAAACTATTAAACAATGAAAGTTAAGTAGTGTACGTGATAAACAAAGACAGCAAAAATATACATTCTACCGAAGAAGAAGAGATCAAAACTACTGATAAGCGATACGCTAGGTTAGCGCACCCCTCGTACAAGCCAGACAAGGACAGCCTTCGCTAAACAAGGATAGCCGAACAGCTAGCGAAGAAGAAGAGATCAAAACTACTGATAAGCGATACGCTTTTCCCAGCAAACCCTTCTGGTTATTGGCGATCTCTTCACCATCTACGTCTAGCCAAATTGTCACTTTTTGTCAACTTTGTCACACCTAAGATGTCCTTTTGTCGCCTAATCCATTGTTTGAGACAATTTCTTGATGACAAAGTGACAAACTACCCTCTGGACATTGGCGATGCCATTCTACAAGAACTGGGGACCCCCCTATTACGGTGGACAGTTTGAGGGACATGCCATCGAGTTGTCACAGGAACGCCCCATCTTAACTACTCAGCCGATTTGAAAAAAAAAGTTTTTTATGGTTTTAATTATCATAGACTTTTAAAGGCAAGACTCAGATAATCAGACAATACAATTTTTCCGCAACAATTTTCCAGAAATGCCCTAGTATGCGTAAGCCATTTTTTTGGTCATTTTAAGACAAAAAATTCTGATTATTTTAGTTGGCAGGACTCAAAAAATAATTCAAAATTAATAATTTTTCTTACATGTTCATATATCGGTTTCAAACCATTACTAACCTCCTGCCCAAAAAATTTCCTGATAAAATTGATGGTAACCTATCGTTTTATTAACATGGCAGTATTCAGAAAGTCGTCACAGCACCTACATTTTTGTTGTTTGGGAAATCTAATTTTCACAGGAATATCCTCTGGGAAACTCTAAGATTTTTCCATAAATTGTAAGTACCTCATATAACCTTTCAGTGTTCCAGACGGCAGGACTCAGAAAATCGTGGTTGAAATTCTATTTCACATCTCCCGGTCTATCAGAGGTAGCATAAGATGGGGTCGATAATGCTGTAGTCCTAAAGACCTTGTACGGCGGTAAACCGTGTGGGCACTTACAAGATGGCCTTGTTCTCCTAACCACTCCTCAGCAAATTTTCGAGTTATCAAAAATCCTACTCTCCTCCGATTTTGTGTATTATAAAATCACGCTTGACATAATCTTATAACAGTCGTTGGATTTCTGTTCGTGTGGTTAGCGATTTCTCGAAATGAAAAACCCGCCACCCGTAAACCAATAATTACATGTCTTTCAAATTCACTTAGCTGGCGATACATTCGGGGTACACTTACTCCAGGCATTTTAATATTACTAAACTTCGATTGTGGATGCCATTAGACAGTTTGTTTGTTGGTAAATTACAAAAAAATGCAAAAAACGACTACAGTGTTAATTGATAAAAAATGTTTACTTGAAAAAACATTCACCAAAATTTACCAAATCATAATTTACCCATCTTCTTCTGGGTGTTGCGAGTTCTTTGTTAGTGAGTTTAATTGACAAAAAAATTATTAAACTTTTTCTTTTTCTTTTCATTGCCATTGAGAAGGGGTCTGATTTATAACTTGAAATTTTGTGTTATTCCAAGAAAAATCCACAATAACGACATTAGGGGTTAGATAACAAAAAAAAACAAATAATTTTCAATTTTATTCAATTAAGGTTAACTTTATGTTGAACAAATAATACTATGAAACAGCACGTATTCTGTTACTGAACAAAATAAACATTAACTATGGAGTACGTTTTGTCACAAGTTCATCATTTCAAATTAGGTTAAACTAACAGTGAAATAAACTACTGAAAACATGCAAATAATGAAAATATATGATAGTCATTTTGCTATCCGGATTCAATATTCTTTTAACTAAATATTTAAACATGGTTTGCCTTTATTGTGGTCTTTCCGGTAAATTTTCAACGCATGATTGAGTTTTATTGAAATATTCTCTCTGGAGTTCGTCTAACCATAACTAAATGTATATATGTTTTCTTTGCCCTGTTTTGAATAAATCCAGCACGAAGCCAGAATATTTAGAAGTGATAGGAGCGAGAATGATATATGGGGATTTTTATGGAAAAGATTTCAACCCTTCTTAAAGTTTCATGATTTTTTTGCAAGCCGATCCCTTCAACTGATAAGTTTACACTCTGACATAGTCAAAACAATCAATTTGTTTTTTTTTTTCATACGGGAACACTAGATAAAACTAATCTGATAGCATGTATCAAGTTACAAATATTCCCTACATATTTTTTTTGTTTTCAAATATTGTTACAATCTATGAAGGGAACAATGACTAAACTTTTATAATCTAACAAATTGTTTAACAGGAGTGTTTTATATATTTTAAATATAAATAGGAGATCATTAACAAAGATTTCTTTGCTCACTATCACTATACAAGGTGTTTATGCAATCTTTATTTTATGTGTTTATGCAATCTTTATGAAGAGGATTATTAAGATTCACTATTTGAACTCGTTAAGATTATTTCTGTTCAGATTTTTTTTGGTTTTGAGTTATCCAGAAACTGGATGGCCACGATATTCTTATGGCAAACTGACATTTGTCAGTCATTTCTTAGAATGTACGAGTGAAAAAGAAAGTACCCCTTTAAGGTACGTACTAAGCAAAATTAAATCCAAAAATAAGAGCCTTCTTTTGAAAAGGGGAGGGGACAAGCTGCCAGAGGATGAGACTCGAAAAAGTGTTTAATTTCTCATTTTCCATCGATACTCATGGTAAAAATGGGTGTTCCAGTCTGGACCGGCACCATCAGTTAGTCCGGGAGCCTCTGACAGAATTGAAGGACCAATTTCCTCTCGTTCAATACTTTGTGGAATGCTTTCTTTAGCTAACCCATGAGCACCGTGAACGTCAGTTTGAGTACCTTGGGTGGGTTGGGGCAAGGGAGCGCCCCAATACCGCTGACAACCTTTCCTCCGACATACAGCCAGCTGACGTTTTTTTTTGTTTAAATAATAATATAAACAATCACGGAAAAAAATTTCAAGTAAAGGGAAGCGACTGATTTTTTTAAATTTTATCACATTCGTATCAGCAGCTAACGTGGAATCCACGACGTTGCAGCCAGCTGACTTTTTTTTTCGGTTCCAAATGTTGTTTGACAAATTTTCAACCAGAAGGAAATCAATTAAAATATTTTTTACGGGATTGGGGCGCTCCCATGGCCTAACTTTTTTGATATAATCAAATCCATTCGAGGTGTATTTTTGTCTCAAGATAAATGCCATACCCAGTATATAGTCTATTAAACGAAAAACTAACAGGGAATACAACTAACAAAAATTCAGAGACTAATTTCGTTTTATAATAATCTTTTAATAAATATAATTTACTTCTCAAAAAAAGTTTGTTAACAAACTGACTAGTTTCGGAGTTAAAATATGTATCCCATCCTCAGAGTAAAAGCTACAAAAATATTCCTATTATTCACAAAGAATCTGTTAAATATATGTTACATATACCCAATATTTAACTAAATATAAATTATCAAAAACTTATTCTAACTATGTATTGAAGGTTATCGTTATATACAATATACAAGTAAGGTTATTCGACGAGTGAGAGAAGAAGTGTCATTATAGACATGAAACGAAAAACAAATGAATGTTCAAAACCACTAGAAAGTAAAGTCAAATTAGTCAACTTTACCACATCATAAAATACGATGGATATATGTTTCTATATCGTAACCGAAGATAACGGTGAATAATGGAGATTTAATTGTGCGTTGAGAGTATTCAGCCTATTTTTTCTACCGCCGGACATTTTGTAATGGGCCGATGCTTCATCTTGCTGAAACCATATTGTATTGGCAGGAACTTGTACGGTTACAGGATCAGGATATAAGTTTGTCAAAGTTGGCACGACATTATTTTGGAGCAGTTCTAAAGATTTGTCTATTGTTCTATTTTGCTAATTGTTCCTTGGGATACAGGCGGCAAATTTGGAAAATTTTCGTGAAATAAGCGAGAAACTTCCATTTGTGTCGATGTGTTATCTCCATTACCAATCATTTGTAGAATGGTTATTTTGTGCCTTTCTGTTAAATGAATCATTTTTCTGATATTATTACGTACAGTTAAGGAAATTCGAACGACAGTAGTACTGACACTGATCACTACTCTCATGCAGGCAGACAACAAGATGCTAAGGCTATGAGTTTTGACGAAAATAATTTTTTTTTCATATGAGTAAAAAAAGTCCAAGAATTTTTCCCTGAAAGCCCTCCTTTATTCGTTATCGAATTTATTCCATTTGGCTGTTCCACACTATATGATGCTTCACAAGTATCACAAGTCAGCTTATTCTTGTGGAGCATCATATATAGGTAGAACACTCAGGTGTTTTATAATTCGCCTTAGGTGTCTTAAAAATAATAATTCAACTGGTTTGTTCCCATTTCCAAAACACTTATTGGAAAATAACTACAATTTTATTAGCTCTAATGGGGTAAATATCTTACATAGAGCCAATAAACGATATTTTTTGAACAATTTGGAAGATTTGGAAATTCCTAGGTCATTTAGAAAAAATAGTCTGAATACTCTAAACGCATAATTAAATCTCAATTATTCACCCTTATATTCGGTTACGATAAAGAAACATATTATATTTACTGGAGGTATGTGTCCATATGCCACGACATCTTGCATAAGTTCTAATTTTATTATAATCATTGTATTTGCTTCATCTATGGTATACAATATAACCTTACTTGCATATTGTATATCTCGTTCTACAATTTTTGAATAAGAAATAAATCGTAGAATATTTAGTGCTAATAAGGCCTTTGACTGTTTTTCTTTTAAACACGATAAATTTCAATTCATACTTAGAATAAGTTTTTGATAATTGATATGTAGTTAAATATTGTGTATCTGTAAGTAACATGTATTTAACATATTTTTTGTAAATAATAGGATTAATTTTCTAGCTTTTGCTCTGAGGATGGGGTACATATTTTAGCTCCGAAACTAGTCAGTTTGTCAACTTTTTTTTGAGAATTAAATTATATTTTTTGGTAAGATTGGTCACCTATTACTTCCACACCATTTATAAATGGACTCACACCTACAAATACTTCATAGCATAATTGTCTTCTAAACGTTGTTTGTGGCATATTCTTGATTACTTTTGTGTTTTTTTGGG
>JAVLUE010000287.1:0-20001 GCA_034190945.1 Octodonta nipae | reverse complement strand
GTTTACTATATAGTGGGTCCCCCTAAATTGGAATCATATTCAAAACTTACTTAATGCGTATAAAAATTTAGAAAACAAGTTACCCTATTCCATTGAACAATAAACGAGATTCGTCGAAATAATAAATTTTGCTTAAAAGTAAAATACCTTACTTTTAGCAATATCCAAAAGGTTAGATTTGAAAACTGCATCCAATTAAGCCATTACACTACTAAGAATGTTAAAATAAATACATTTGGAAATAAAACAAAACCAACTTCAAACAAAAAACATTTTTTCTGAAAGTTAAACAATTTTTCTCAAATCGGTGCCAAGTTAAGATGAAAATAATTTGAGAAGTACATTTATGAGTTTTACTTTGCAACTTTGCTGCTTAACTGGGGACCGACTTCAGAAAAAGTATTTACTTGTTACTGAAAAACAATATTTTTTGCTTTTTAATTAGGTTTTTGTTTTGTTTTAATGTGTTTATTCAAAGTTATACTCTGAAAGAACTGCACTACTGCTAAAATATGTCACGTTTAGACAATGATGCTGGTATAAATTCAACGAGATCCAATTTTATTAAACACTATTTTTGTTCAGTTCCTTGTCCAATTTTCAGGTATTCGCTCTTGACTCATACTATATTGATGCGTTCTCTGAATGGGGACTGAAAATGACTCTATTCGTTTAAAAATTTTATTACAACTCACTGCAAAAGTGTCCATCTGGGAAATTAATTGGCCACTATTCGCATGCTCAGGCAAATATTTCCGCTCTGAATCAAACCATCTCGATAAATTCATCGCTTATTTGAAAAGTTTTAAATTCTTTCAGCGTCAAAAAGTTTACAGATCACCCCTAAATTTACATTAATGATGCGTTCCGAAAATTGAACAGCTTCGGTAAATCACTCTCCATTTAAAACTTGTCACCAACTGCCATTATTTCAATTTAGAATAGTATGGAATAAATCCGAGAGTTTGCATTCGTAGACGTATTTCGAAGGTAATATTTTAAGGCCGTTAGTACGCAAATATGCAATCGAATTGTTCTGGATTCTAGGAGGAAAGGAAACATTCGTCAATGCATGGATTTGCCAATGAATTCTGGAATTTCTTAAAACATCCTTCCAGAACCCCGAAAATAGATGTGCAATTTAAGTTTCTCCAGACCATCCGAAACTGTACATTGCTTACTATTTTTTATTAATCCGTCATCGGCTTCTGTCTGTTTAATAACATTTCTTTTGTTTTTACAGACTTCCAAAAAAGAGGTACTATATACTACGAGTATGTTACGATTCATTAGAATAGAGGCTTCATTGTTTTGTATTCAAAGTCAAGTTCGTAGTAAACAATGTCAAAGCTTACATGAAAATTGATATGATTTCCAAGGTAACCTCGTGAGCAACAGGAAATAGAAAACAAAGACTTGTTCATTAAAATGACTTTTCAGCAGCCACCTGCACGAGCTTATCTTTCCGCTAAATTGTAATTTTTTCAGATGTTATAAATACTTCCAAACATGTAAGCTTGGTCACTTCTCGTTCTAGAACAGTAGTCACCAAGTATATTTTAATCTTCAATTTATTTCAATGTTTAAACTTTCAGTTAAATAAAATAAATATTTTTTAAAAACTTTTAATGTTCGGCTATGACCTAACAAGTATGTTTATTTTTTCCATGTATATTAATCGATTAGCTGGTTCTGCTTTTTCCGGATTTGGACCGCGTCAGTTTTTTGGTACTAATTTATTTATATTTCTGAAACCAGCTTATAAACAAAGTTTTCCGACGTTTCGCCCACACTTATAAGGGCCTTTTTCAAAGTTGAGAAAACAAAACAAATGTTACTTATCTTGCGGCGACTCCATTCATTGCGTCTTTTTCTCACAAACATACTTTGAAACTTCACTTTTTTAAACTTGTCATACTGACGCACAAATTGTAAATGAACTAATACCTACTTTGGATCTAGCCAACAAAGAAATAATAACTGCTCCCCTGAAATTTCAGGTGAAAAAAGAGTAGGAGGCATTTGGATTGTTTTATGGTCGTGATGATATTTTTGAATAGATTCCTCGAATTTTTATTAGTAGGTAATGTAAGTGATTTATTTTGTTGGTGCATTTCTGTTGAAATATGGATGCAGGGTTGCGAGATGGGCGAAAGTTCAAAACCTTTGTCTCGGTTGAAATTCTTGGGATTTTTGGCGATTTCAACGGCCTTCCGGAATTTTCTGGTGAAATAATACGGAGATTTGGCCATGACTGAGGAGCTGTCGAGGAGGATTTGGTGGCCCGTTTCGTGATAATGTTCAGCTACAGCAGAGTTTGATAGCACGCCCGTTTCGACTGATCGACCTATTTCACCTATGTATACTGCCCCACACGAGCATGGAATGCAATAAACACCCTTGGAAGAAAGAGGAATTTTTTTGGACTAGGCAACATTTGTGAGATTTTAGATATTGGTTTGTAGACTGTTTTTATCTCATGCTTCCCAATCCTATCCGTGACCTTACTGATATATGGCAAATATGCTAGTGATTTTCTAGGTAACAATTCTTTCTTAGGAAGGGGATTTTGGTGACGAGAAATGGAATTGCGAATCTCTCGTTTACTGTAACCATTGTTTAGTAGGCTACCCTTTACCCAAGCTAATTCACTTCTCAAACATTTGGGTTCAGAAATTGATATACCTCGATGCACCAGGGAGTTCACGACTGACCGTTTCTGAGATGGATGATGATGGGACCGGGCGTGGAGATATCTGTCAGTGTGTGTTCGTTTTCTGTATACAGAGTGGCAACCGTGAAAACAACAGGTCTAGGAAGGGCAGGGATCCATTGGACTCAATTTCATCGTCAATTTAATTTTGAATTTTAGGTATTAATGGATTAAAGAACATATCTCAGCCAGATTTTGGGTTTGTGGCTTGAAGACTCCAGAGCCACTGCCTCAAAGGCTTCCATAAAGATATTTGCCACTACCGGTGATAACGGAGAACCCATGGGCGTACCAGAAGTTTGCATATAATATTTATTTTGAAAAAGAAAATAAGTGGACGTAAGACATTTTTCGATCAACATTAGTAAATCCAAGGTTTGTCCGTCTTCCGACACCAATTCTCTAATAATCAATAGAGAGTCTGAGATAGAGACTAACTAAAATGTCATTGGGTTCAATTGATATCTCTGACAGAAGAGTTACGAAATTGGATGAGTTTAAAACATGTAAGGGCGATTTTCCAATGAATGTCCGCTAAATATTTTGCGATGTTGTATGTTGGAGAATTAATTTCACAATCGGTCGTAACGGAACTTGTTCTTTTTGAATTTTCGGCATGCCATATAGGCTTTAGGAATGTTTGACTCTTTTATCAATGAAGTTGTTTCACGTTTTATTTTGGGAGTGGGATCCCGATTAATAAGAGAATAGGAAACATTTTACTTTTATGTTTTTTTGAGCAATAACACCACAATCGAAATAAAACGATGTATATTGAAGGAAAAACCAAACGTTTCAAAGTCTATTCTGACTTCGTTGTCAATGGATTTATATTTATTGATGTAAATTGCACTACTGCTAGAATATGACACGTTTAGACAATGATGCTGGTATAAATTCAACGAGATCCAATTTTATTAAACACTATTTTTGTTCAGTTCCTTGTCCAATTTTCAGGTATATAGGCTTTAGGAATGTTTGACTCTTTTATCAATGAAGTTGTTTCACGTTTTATTTTGGGAGTGGGATCCCGATTAATAAGAGAATAGGATCCATCTTGAAGTAAATCATTTACCTTATTGGCATATTCTAGGAAATCTAGGACAACCGTTGCATTGCCTTTATCCGCCGGAAGAATGACAATTTCACGGTTTTCCCGGAGATTGCTAAGGGCGACTCTTTCAGTTCTGGGGGTGTTAGATGGCGGAGGTTTTGCCTTTTGGAGAATTTTATTCATTTCGAAACGTATGCTGTCTGTCGGCTTCGGGTTTTGGAGAACTGAATTTTCATCTGGAGTTAATGTCTGTGAAGAAAGGTTTACCACTGTTTTTACACCATTTGCTAACCTAGGGTATTCAGCGCCTTTCGACTATAATGACTGAAATTTCTTTATGTGTCTCAGAGCAGTTATCTCTTGAGTTTTGAGGGCCTGGATATATGAACGGACCTGCTATCAAACTTTGCTGTAGCTGAACATCATCACGAAACGGGCCATCAAATCCTCTTCGACAGCTCCTTAGTCCAAATTTCCGTATTATTTCACCAGAAAATTCCGTGAGGATGTTGAAATCTCCTAAAATCTCAAGAATATCAACCGAGGTAAAGGTTTTGAACTCTCGCCCATCTGGCAACCACATTTCAACAAAAAACGCATCAAAAAAATAAATCACTTACATGACCTGCAAATAAAAATTCCAGGAACCCATTCAAAAAAAATATCATCCGACCATAAAACAATCCAAAATAATCACATTAAGTGGCTCCTACCCTTCTTTTACCTGAAATTTCAGGGGGCCAATTATTATTCCTTTGTTGGCTAGATCCAAAGTATTAGATCATTTACAATTTGTGCCTCAGTGTGACAAGTTTAAAAAATTGAAGTTTCAAAGTGTGTTTGCGAGAAAAAGACAAAACGAATGGGGTCGCCGCAAGGTAAGTAACATTTCTTTAGTTTTCTTATCCTTGAAAAAGCCCCTTATAAGTGTGGGCGAAACGTCAAAAGACTGGTTTCAGATATATAAATAAATTAATTAAAAAAAAAATACGCGGTCCATATTTGGAAAAAGCAGAATCAGCTATGACTCTGACCGCAAAAACCTACGTTCTCATATTAATCGATTGTTCGAAAACTGCTTTAGATAATTTAGACTATATTGTATTAAGGAAGGTCCTCGGCATAACGAAAATTAGACATTCCAAGATCGGTCTATGTTCGCGAAAGTGACTATTAAAGAAAAATACGAAGAGCCAATCCCCCTTGGTAGAAATTTAGTACATCAAGTGTGGTTCTTAGATAAGAACATCGACTCAACTCTGAACTATCTGTTCTGTGCAGGAATGTACCCCTAAAATTGGCCACCTTAGTTAAGTTAAATATATATTTCGATCGACGTCGGTAACTCTAAAAGATCTGCAATAATTTTTTTATTGAATTTTCATTATTTTTTATAGATATAAAAATTATAAAATATTAATTTTATATTAACATATATATTCTTCATATATTTTAACATCGATTCTAATCTACTTGATTGTTTACACCCTATAGGTGGTCAATTTTGGGGTCTACCTCACTCCCTAGACATGTTTTTCCTTTGATAAAACATTCGTATCTCATAAAACGAAGGATATATATTTCAAGTAGGTATAATATTACAATAATTATCTAGTTTTCAAATCTGGTAAACTTAATAACAATTTGAGTTGTTATGAAAAAAGGTACTTCACTTTCAAGCAAAATTGATATTTTTGTCATACCTAGTATACAGTTGAAAAAGTGGCATGAATATTTACGAGTATTACACAATTTTTAGTGATATGCCATAATAAGATACAGTTTTTAATTAATAGTACTTCCGTTTTATAACTATTTTAGATATTCTCAAAAATGAAGGTACTTCACTTTTAAGCAAAATTCATATTTGGTGACAAACCTCGTATACAGTTGCAAAAAGTGACAGGTAATGATCACAGTATAGGTTTTAGAACATGAAAATCGTTTTATGAAGAATAGCTTTTTCACTAAATATTATTCATTAGAAAGTTTTCCGTTTGATATATTTATTTTGACTTAATTCCAATCTATTATCAATTTATTACACCCCAGGTTCCGAACAAAGACATTTCCTTTTTTAAATCTGTTGCCTCCAGCAAATGTCACTTCAAAAGTTTGTGTAGATTATTTGAAAAAATATAGGGCCACTTCGTGATTCCCCTTAACAGAAGGCAGTTTAAACGATCCAAATTCCTTGAGCGGGTTTGGAATAATTGCAGAACACACAAAACATATACAGTGTGGAACAGCAAAATGGAATAAATTCGATAACGAATAGAGGAGGTGGTGTTGGGAAAAACGCTTGGACACAGCGATTTGTATTTTTAAATGCGCATTTTTTTCAACAAAAAAAAATATAGGGTGTGTCATGTGACAGTGGCAAATACTTTGTTATTTTAAATGCAAGCCCCTGTATATTTTTTTTTGATTCTCCAGAAAATTCTAGACATAATTCATATGCAATGTCCTACAGCTATCTTCAACTGTTTTGGAAATATTACATGTTTTCAGATTTATTACAAAAAATTAACATTAATATTTTTCTTTTTTAATGTTAATTTTTGTAATAAATCTGAAAACACCTAATATTTCCGAAACAGTTGAAGATAGGTGTACGACATTGTATATGAATTATGTCTAGAATTTTCTTAACTTAAAGAATTGTATTGTCATGGGTCCTTGACACATGTGCCAATTTTCAAGTTAATCAGACTTGTTTAAGTTGGTGAGTATTAAGTCTCCGTTACATAGAAACATACATACATACATACACGTTAACCCAAGAAAAGCGTGTTAAAAAAAGAAAATTATTTTATTTCATAAATTCTCTAAAAAAACAGTTTTGTTTATTTTCGTCAAAACTCATAGCCTTAGCACATCAGAAAAATGGTTCATTTAACAGAAATGCACAAAATAACTATTCTACAAATGATTGGTTATGGAGATAACACTGACACAAATGGAAGTTTCAATTAGCAGAACAAAAAAGCAGTTTCGCGAGCTTGGCCATGTAAGACAGATAAAAAAAGTAGCTGCCAATGCTGTAAGTGATAATACCAAATTGAATATTATGCTTGAGTTTCAAGAAAACCCACATAATTCTGGTCGAAAAGCAGTCCCACTGTTCAACGTTAGCCACTCATCTATTTTTCTAGTATTAAAGGAAATTCTTCTTCTTCTTTTTCTTCAAGTGTGCCTGTTGTACAGGCGAGTATGGTCTTGAACCTAAGGGTCCTTATTGACCAGCTACCAGTTTTACTTGTTGTAGAAAATTTATCCCTTAACCATTTTACACCCTTTTCTATATTTATATGCGTAAAACTGAAACATGGATTCTGTAGGGTTAATACAGGTTAATACGTCAACTGTACAAAGCTATATACTAGATTGGCGGCCACAGGAGTTCCGGCCTCACCAAAAAAATACTAAACATGTATCACTAGAGACTTCACACAAATATCGATCACTTATGAATCGTCCTTCACTACTTGAGCGTCTTTGGGAGACTAAACTATCAACTATTAGGCACAATACTTTCTTGTAACACGGAGTTAGGAGTATTCTATGCTATTAAGTGGTTAACAAATTGGAACATCCACATCTTTTCTAATACAACACTTATCTTAAACATCTTTTCCCGAAACTAAAACTTTTAATACTTAAACACTTTCCAAACTAATGCTTTCTACTATTTTGTGAATATTTAAATTAAACTTTTTTTTTTAAATAAACTATGAATTCTTATAATGTACTGTACAAGTATGTGGCCATCCCTATAAAATTGCCGCTATTGGTCTAATGAGAATCCTCATGGATGACATAGACACATACGTAATATCCTCAAAAAGTTAATGTTTGGACAGAAATTGTTGGAAATGATATCGTAGGTCCCCTTTTCATTGATGGCAACTTGAATGGAGATAAATATTTAGAACTGCTCGAAAATAATGTCGTGCCAACTTTGACAAACTTATATCCTGGTCCAGTAAACCCACCAGTTCCTCGCGGCGAGCATTTTGAACATTTCCTACATTGACATTAATGTTTATTTATATTGTTAAGAAATAACCCGTATTATTTGTTAGGTTTTTAGTGTTTGTAGCGAATTTGTGAAATAAAATAATATTCTTTTTTTAATGTTAATTTTGGTAATAAATCTGAAAACACTTAATATTTCCAAAAAATAAATAATATACAGGGGCTTGCATTTAAAATAAGAAAGTTGGTATTGGCCACTGTCACATGACGCATGAAAAAATGCGTATTTGAAAATACAAATCGACATATTTATCCCTACAAGCCCTCCTTTATTCGTTATCGAATTTATTCCATTTCGCTGTTCCACACTGTATGCAGACAAATTGAGAAACTCCTTTTTGAGCCAGTTAAATAGTATTATGTAATCTAATAAAATTGAGATGTAAATTGCTAAGGTTAACCATAAAATAATTATTATACAATACACAAATACAAATCATGTCACAAATCGCAAATTAGTGTTACCAGTCAGCAAACTAACATGACTTCCAGTTATTACAGTTGACATACGAGGCAAGGTTATTTCGAAATTCCCAAAGAAATTACACCTTGTTTGTTAGATGTTTTAGTGCATCTCCTGTCTCATCACGTGCTTGCCATCACTTGTACTGCGTTCGAGAATTACGTGACATTTTTCCCAAATATCTCAAATTCGTATCTTAACATTTCTCATCTGTTACCGGTTAAGTAAGGAGAAGTTCTCTTTAACAGAGAAACCCACATGTGATAATGATGTGCGGGAATCGTCGTGAAAGTTATGTGAAAGAAGTTCTCCCGGCGCGGATGTAGAAGGAAGATATATGAAAAGGGACTTCGCTATATTATAGTTTTCTTAGTACCTACTAGGAAACTCAACTACCGCAGCACCGTGCTTTGAATAAATAATAATTCAAAATTAACACAAAAACATCTCAACATAATATACCAAATAATTTATTCAACATTTTATTACTGGTTATTATAAACGAATTGCAAAAAGTTCGTGATGTTTTTGTAACACCGACATAAAAAATGCAACGGCTAGTTAATTATAGTGGACAAAGATATATATATATATATATATATATATATATATATATATATATATATATATATATATATATATATATATATGAACTAGGCTAGGTTCCGGGTGAGAACCGCGTCTGAATTTGTTAAAAGCTCGACGTTTCGACTCCCGCTTTAGAGCCATTATCAAGAGACAAAAGTGAAAAAGAGTTTCAGAGTCTAGATCGAAGTCGAGGCCTCAATCTGCCTAATCCCGAAAAGTCACTAGGTAACTGAACTGAATGTGAATCTGCTGTGTTCGCGTCGGTTTAGGCAGAGGGGTCTTTTCACTATTTCTATAGCTTCGCGAATAGTAGATGCCCTAAGGGAATTAAGAGATATGATAGTCCTACTGTCCTGTCATCTAAGTTGAAGGGTTTAGTTTTGTGTACAATACTTTTGACATATGCCCACAAAAAGTAGTCCAGTGTCATGAATTCAGGCCATTCTATCGATCCGCGCCTCCTATCGAAATTGTCTTTGACACTCATAAAATTTAAATTACGTGGGTTTTCTTGAAACTTAAGCATAATATACAATTTCGTATTATCACGTAGAGCATTGGCAACTACTTTTTTTATCTGTCTTAAATAACCAAGCTTGCCAAACTGCTTTTCTATTTTGCTAATTGTTCTTTAAGATACAGACGGCAAATTTGGAAAATTTTCGTGAAATAAGCGAAAAACTTCCATTTGTGTCTGTGGTTATCTCCATAACCAATCATTTGAAGAATTGTTATTTTGTGCATTTCTGTTAAATAAACCATTTTTCTGATATTGTTACACACAGTTAACGAAATTCTAACGACTAGCACTGACACTGATCACCACTGTCATGCAAGCAGAAAACAAGATGCTAAACAAAGCTGTTTTTTTTAATTAGTAAAAAGGAACGCCGGAATGGTTTTTCAATCAAGAGCAAAATGGGAATTAAGTTTTAAGTGTAATGTAGCGAATTTGTGAAATAACATAATTTTCTTTTTTAATGTTAATTTTTGTAATAAATCTGATAACACTTAATATTTCCGAAACAGTTGAAGATAGGTGTAGAACATTGTACATGAATTATGTATAGAATTTCCTGGAGAATCCAAAAAATAAATAATATACAGAGGCTTTCATTTAAAATAAGAAAATTGGTATTGACCACTGTCACATGACACACCCTATATAATTATTTTTCTTTTGAAAAAATGTGCATTTAAAAATACAAATGTACGTGTCCAAGCGTTTTTTCATATAAGTCCTCCTTTATTCATTTTCGAATGTATTCCATTTGGCTGAACCACACTATATATAATATATATATATATATATATATATATATATATATGTTTCGACTCCTACTTTGGAGCCATTATCAAGAGACAAAAACGAAAAAGAGTTTCCATCGAACTCGGGGTCTCAATCTACCTACTCTCCAATATTATTTCTTGATAATGACCACAAAGCAGGAGCCGAACCGTTGAATATTTAATAAATTTAGACACAGTTCTCACCCGGAACCGAGTTCATAATAATGACCTCTCAGAACATATATATATATATATATATATCACATTTTTGTCAAGTTTAGAGTGTCGTCTCCGATTTTCTGAATTTCGATTGCTTCCCGTATAAGCCTGTTTCTGTGATTTTCTACCTTGCCTATTTCTTTGCAGGCTTTAAAGTCTATTTTATGTCTTATATTGAGTTCGTGTTGGAATAAGGCCGATGTAGTCTGCTTATTCCTTATGCTTACTTTATGATCTTCTGCTCTTACAGAAATGCGACGGTTAATACTTCCCACGTATGACTTTTGACAGTCTCCATAACATATACTATGGGCTCCGGGGTTCTCTAACTTGACGTTATCTTTCCGGTTACCGAGCAAGTTGCCTGTGTTCGTGTGAGGCTTGAAAATTGGCCTCATGTTGTGCTTTCTCAATAGTTTTCCTATTTTATCCGTAGTACATCTAATTTAAGCTAGGATAGTTGCATGTTTGTACTCCTCTTTATTGGCAAATACAAACGGCCTAAGAACCAGCTCTGCCTTAGCCAAGTAGAAGAGGACGAAGAAGCCCAGAGATAGAAGACAAGTAAGTAAAAAATTAAGTATATAATATTCTATTTTTCAGGAGACAACAAGGGGGGCCCGGGAGGAAACCAACCAAGCAAGCAAAGAGAAGACAGAAGAACACACACCCACAAACACAAACGATGACAACGTGCATGCCCACAGAAGGGTACAATTAGCTATATATCATAGCAAAGAATGAGCCACGAAACACAAATAAGACAGTTGCTGTAATACCAATAAGGTAAAGCAACGGAACCAAACCAAAGCGAAGCTATCCCAACAAGACGACAGCGATTATGCAGAAGGAAAACTGCGTTAGCGTGAGAACCTGAGTTAAGTCTCTGGGGGTGGATGGCAAGACTGGAAGTGTTCATCAGTTAATTTTCTGAAGGGGAAATCTAGTTCCTGGGCTCGCGCATGGGTGTGTGGTGTTTGTACTCCTCTATGTCTTTTTTGTTTTCTTGTCATGTGTATCGGTTTATTGCTTACGTTATTGTATGACTTTTCTATCAGTTTTTCTTTAGCTCTGTTATGATTTCTGTAAACTGTAAATTGAAACTGTCTGTTTGGTGTTTTGGTAAAAAGAACTTCTACGAATGGGAGACGATTATCTTGTTCTAATTCTCAGGTGAACTGTATTCTTGGGTATTAACGACCCCTAAGACAAATTTAAATAAAAACTGGTACCGTGTCATAACGCGTTTAATGGGTCTTCTAATTCTCTATTCATCAATTTCGAAATTTTCATTTTTGAACGTGGATACTCAAGAAAAAATGATGATATTTGAAATGAATCTTTCTGAGACCCAAAGAACTAATATATTAATATTAATTGGAGTGTGTGATAAAACAAAAAAGCATGAAGATGGCATTCTTAGGTATACAGAATATTTAATGAGACGTATCCTGACCGTCACATTTCCAAATGTCAATTTACAACTTTCAAAGATCTTTCCATATCTGGGAGATCGCAACTGAATGACGAAAACAAACTGGATATATTATTAAATGTTCATGAAAACCCACAGAAACCCGCAATAACAGTCGCTGATGATAATGATATAAGTAAAAAATCTCTATTGAGAATATTGAAAAAAAAATGCCATCCGTATAGAATTAAATTGCTTCAGGAACTAAATGACGATGATCTTGATGGTATATTAGAATTTTGGATAATGGTTACCAATACATGCCAAGGAAATCTGATGTTTCCAAAAATATTATTTTTTCTGATACTGTTAAACCCCGGAGACATTAATAGAAATATAAGGTTTCAGCAAGATGGAGCTACACCACATTATGCAGCAGCAGTACGAGCTTATCTCAATCAAGTTTTTCGGCATCTATGGAGCGGTACACGTGAATTATAGAAACCGACCTGATGAAGACAGATATAACTCTGCCGAAACATCGTCATTTTACTATCGACCCCTGATGGATCAGATAAATTCCCGGAAACCACCTGATACATTTAGTACCCGCGAAAACTTAAGAACAAACATATATACAATGTTTCCTATTGTTTCCAGTTCATCAATGTTTCAATTTCTTTATATAATACCGAAATTTTGGTTTGAGAATTTGTTCATTCTGTATTTCATTTCCAATAAATCCATCTAACAGGGGCGTAGCTACCGCCATATAAGCCATATCAATAATATGGGGTCCCCGGGCTTACGTGTGTAAGCAAAAATTAGTAAAATGTTTTCACTTCAGAAATGACAAAAGTAAAGTTAAGCGTGCGCCCAAAAGTTGGCAACATCCTACATCGGTTATTACTGATTTCAATGTCAGTGATTGACTTAAACGAGGGAATCCCCCAATAATCGATGTACAATGACAAACCACGGAGGGCAATATTTACGCGTATTATTTCATTCCGGTTCAAACTGTATTACATTGTAAATTGTAATTCAATAAAATCTTGTTCTTCTGATTATAATCAGGAGAACAACCAATAAATAATTATTTATTAGTTAATTGGTTAATTAGTTTGATTTGTGAAAAAATGAGTAAAAGGAAACGAGATCACAGTGCAGCTATGAAAAGAAAAACTATACAGAAAAGAAAGGAGGTTATAAAAAGAAATGCCCAAAATTTCTTAATTTTTTAGCAATCAACTTCTGTGACTGATTTAGATTGCAATGGTAAGTACTACCAGTAGCGAAACGTGAAGGTCGTTTTCTGAAAGAAAAAGGGCAATCTTCAATACATGAAAATACCTGATCACGTGTACAGAGCAATAATAAGAATTTTGTTTTGATAATCTTCATTACTAGTTAATTATTACTCTCAAAGTCATTTCTCTCATAACGCTGGGAGTATATTTAATTTGAAGTGTTCGGATTGCTCGATTTCTAGGAGAAAGTGATAACTTATAACCAATAAATATTTATCTTAATTTAATGTAAGCATTTTTATTTCTTTTGTAAGAAATATTTACCCTTCATTTGAACCCTCCAACTAATTTTGATACGCTACGCCACTGCCATCTAATAAAATATTATCCCATATTACTCAAAATGGCACAGTATTAATAATTGTTTATGCAATTTTTCAGAGAATTTTATACAGAATATCTCACCTACTATTATCCCGAAGTCATGCCGAGCAGTTTATAACTGCAATCCAAATGGACGAGAACGACGCTAAACCAAAAATATGTAATTTCTTTATCTGAATTTTCAAATGCACAGTTGAAAACCCTCGATATTTAGGAACATCGTTTTGCTTGTATAAAGATTCGCATTCACGAACTTGAGTGAAGTTTTATATGTTGACAGATGTTAAATTCAATATTCACCACGAAAGGGATGCTTGATCCCCAAAAGCCCTACAGGACGTTAAAATGGGCTTGACACTAATAAAGGTTATACCTTTGGGAGAGTTACCTCGTGATCCATTTGAATAAGATTCCTCGTTTATACTGATTCGGACACTTTACGTAAAATATCGGGAGAGAACAAGGGAGAACGATTGGCCATGGAAGTTGCTATTGCTTTTTTGTGCAAAGGTGTTTTTGTGACATATTACGCGTTACCGAAAGCGATTTCAAGTTCCTATCATGGCATTTTTCTATCTATTTTTCTATTCTATTCTATCTAAAGTTTATTAGTTATTTCTTTTGTAACTTTTCTCGTTCATAAAACAACTTTAAAAAATATTTTTAGAATGCGGTAACGGGCTTATCTACATCATTACAAAAATAGTAATAGTTCTCGGTGTCCTTTTGAACGCGGTAACCCCCGCTACCCCTTTTTGTTTAATTTTTTTAGTGGTTGTTGTTACCCCTAGGGCTTTGAACGGGTAGGTGAATATCTTATTCAAAAGTTCTAGTTTCATATATAAAAATTGAACTGTTTCAGGAATTTTCATTTAGATTCACAGTTACGTATAAAATTAGTTGTTTATCCGTTTCATTGAGACGCTGTATATATATATATATATATATATGTTCTGAGAGGCTTCCGCGGTCATTATTATGAACTAAGCTAGGTTCCGGGTGAGAACCGCGTCTGAATTTATTGAATACTCGACGTTTCGACTCCTGCTTTGGAGCCATTATCAAGAGACAAAAGTGAAAAAGAGTTTCAGAGTCTAGATCGAACTCGGGGCCTCAATCTGCCTACTCCCCAAGAGTCACTAGGTAACTGAACTGAATTTGAGTCTGCTCTGCTTCTTATATTTATAGTTAGCGCTGGGGTAGAAGAAGATGTCACGTGATGACAAAACGAACTTAATAATCTTCAACAAATCCTTCGACAAAACGGTTATCATCCGGACCACATTGCGCGTATAATTCATCAATCTCAACAACCCCCAATCACACCAACCCTGTCAGAAACAGAACAACAACATCAAAAAGCCGTACTTCCATACATTCAAGGAGTCACTGACAAAATAGCACGGATTTTACAAAGACATCAAATAAAGACTATCTTCAACACCACTCAAACTATAGGCAACTTAACCGGTAACCCCAAAGACAAAGTACCTAACGAGGATCGAGGAGTTTACGAAATCTCATGTCGCGATTGCCCACAAAGCTACATCGGTCGTACCAACAGGCGCGTTAACTATCGAGTATATGAACACTCTCTGTCAGTTCGTAAAAAAGATCCGACTTCAGCTCTCGCGCATCACCATATCCAAACAGGACACTCTATCAACTTCGAGGACAGTAGGACTATCATATCTCTCAATTCTCTTAGGGCATCCACTATTCGCGAAGCCATCGAAATAGAGAAAAGACCTCTCTGTCTAAATAGACGCGATGACAGCACTCGCCTTCCCACAGCTTGGTCCTCCGTAATTGCCAGATTAAACAAAGCAGACACGCCCACCAATACCCAACCAATCACAACACAGCCTCATCACGTGACATCTTCTTCTACCCCAGCGCTAACTATAAATATAAGAAGCAGAGCAGACTCAAATTCAGTTCAGTTACCTAGTGACTCTTGGGGAGTAGGCAGATTGAGGCCCCGAGTTCGATCTAGACTCTGAAACTCTTTTTCACTTTTGTCTCTTGATAATGGCTCCAAAGCAGGAGTCGAAACGTCGAGTATTCAATAAATTCAGACGCGGTTCTCACCCGGAACCTAGCTTAGTTCATAATAATGACCGCGGAAGCCTCTCAGAACATTTCATTCGCCTCTACGGGGAGGATTTCTTCCAACTCACCAAAACATACAGCAAACTTCTTATTCGAAAATCTCTGCTTCTTTGTGATCTTGTTTTCCTCAAATCTTGTAGAACTTATAACGTCATTCCAAATACTTTCAAACTAAAACATCACACTTCTTCACGTTCAGTTTCCAATATTCTTAACAAAGCAAGTTTAGCCCTCTTACGAAATTCCATCCATTCAATCAGATATCAACTTGACCAAACCAACCGAAATTTGTATCACTGTTATTCATCATTACATACTTTCAATCCTCATCCAATTCTGTGGGACAATTTTAATCGCATTTCGAGCGATAAAGCCGAACACCTGGCCCAAAAGAAAACAGTCACTCAAAAACTTAAGCTAACACGACTTATTACAAAACAACAACCCGCTGTCACCTCACCCCCTCAGACGACCGTCCATAACTTTTCTGACTTCCCCTTAGACTCTACCAGTTTACACGTCCTATCCAAAGGTTTCAATTTCGCAGTGACGCCGAAAACTATTCCAACTGAAAGAATCATTTCTCAAGTTGAGGTAGCTTTGGTTGAACTAACAGATATTGAGGATGAAGATACTCGTCAAGACATTGCTAGAGTACTCCGCACATCAAAGCCACCAACATCAAACCTAACTTCTAACGAAAGACATGCACTAAAACAACTACGTAACAACGATGACATAACTATTCTTCCTGCCGACAAAGGTAACGCGACTGTTCTTCTCAATACTAAGGACTATGTTCACAAGATGAATTCCCTACTCCACACTGCAGACTACGAAATAATGAACAATAATCCTACTACTTACTTAGAGAAAAAGACTAAGGAAATCATCAACAGGACACAACTTCCTCTTGACGTCAAAAAGATCATCATTCCTCGTGAAAAGTCTTCTAAAATTCCGAAAATTTACGGACTACCCAAAATTCATAAGCCGGACATTCCTCTTAGGCCCATTGTCAGTTCGGTATAATCCCCGACCCAAGAATTAGCCCGGTACTTAGCCAAAACCCTCCAACCTCTAGCCGAGCAAGCATCCTCGTACGTAAAGAACTCTTCTTCCTTCCTAGATATCCTAAGTGGTTACAGAATTTCAGAAAATGATATCCTAGTTAGCTTCGATGTTGTATCTCTTTTCACCAATGTCCCCATTTCAGAAGCGTTAGATATTCTAAAAACAAAACACAATATCTCTTCTGACATCATCAAACTTGTACAACACTGTTCTTCTAATACTTATTTTTCATTTCAAGGCACTCTGTTCAAACAAGTCCGTGGGGCCCCCATGGGTTCACCTCTTTCTCCAGTGCTTGCTAACATTTTCATGGAACAAATCGAAACCCAGGCCCTAAACTCGTCTAATTTAAAACCTTCCTGTTGGCTTAGATATGTAGATGATACTTTTGTCATTTGGCCTCATGGCAGAGATTCATTAGACTTCTTCCTACAACACCTCAATGGTATACATTCTAATATACAATTTACAATGGAAATCGAGTCCGATTCTTCTCTCCCGTTTCTTGATGTCCTCATAACAAAAACCAACAATGACAGATTCTCACATACCGTCTATAGAAAACCAACCCATACCAATCGATACTTAAATGCCCAATCACACCACCACCCTGCCCAATTGAGTTCTGTAATGAAATCTTTGACTCTTAGATCTATTCGTTTAACAGATATTGACAATAGACAAAACGAACTTAATAATCTTCAACAAATCCTTCGACAAAACGGTTATCATCCGGACCACATTGCGCGTATAATTCATCAATCTCAACAACCCCCAATCACACCAACCCTGTCAGAAACAGAACAACAACATCAAAAAGCCGTACTTCCATACATTCAAGGAGTCACTGACAAAATAGCACGGATTTTACAAAGACATCAAATAAAGACTATCTTCAACACCACTCAAACTATAGGCAACTTAACCGGTAACCCCAAAGACAAAGTACCTAACGAGGATCGAGGAGTTTACGAAATCTCATGTCGCGATTGCCCACAAAGCTACATCGGTCGTACCAACAGGCGCGTTAACCATCGAGTATATGAACACTCTCTGTCAGTTCGTAAAAAAGATCCGACTTCAGCTCTCGCGCATCACCATATCCAAACAGGACACTCTATCAACTTCGAGGACAGTAGGACTATCATATCTCTCAATTCTCTTAGGGCATCCACTATTCGCGAAGCCATCGAAATAGAGAAAAGACCTCTCTGTCTAAATAGACGCGATGACAGCACTCGCCTTCCCACAGCTTGGTCCTCCGTAATTGCCAGATTAAACAAAGCAGACACGCCCACCAATACCCAACCAATCACAACACAGCCTCATCACGTGACATCTTCTTCTACCCCAGCGCTAACTATAAATATAAGAAGCAGAGCAGACTCAAATTCAGTTCAGTTACCTAGTGACTCTTGGGGAGTAGGCAGATTGAGGCCCCGAGTTCGATCTAGACTCTGAAACTCTTTTTCACTTTTGTCTCTTGATAATGGCTCCAAAGCAGGAGTCGAAACGTCGAGTATTCAATAAATTCAGACGCGGTTCTCACCCGGAACCTAGCTTAGTTCATATATATATATATATATATATATATATATATATATATATATATATTTGTTTTTAAGTTTTCGCGGGCACTAAATGTTTTAGATGGTTTCCAGGAATTCATCCGCGTAGTTGATAACTGATCCCTGCCGAGATCGATAGTTAAATGACGACGTTTCGGCAGAGTCACATCTGCCCTCTTCAGGTCGGTTCGCATAATTCTCGTAGCCTTCTGCTTTCGCTTCTAGTTACTCGAATACTCGAGTATATATATATATATATATATATATATATATATATATATATATATATTCACTTTCACTTTTCTAGAAACAGCTGATTCAAATATCACAATAACAATGTTATATATAAGCTCTTCGCGCCATCAACTGATTCGCGATCGTGGCCTCCTTCCTTTATAAAACCAACATAGAAAATTCTCGTAAAAATCATCATCACTCCCACAGGTGCCGAGTCTTTTCGAGAACCATTTTTTTTTTCTCAAAGCGTTTGTTGTCTTACTGAATTGAAACAGGGTCGGCTTTGGGTAAATTTCGTAACACTGCCCCCCTTTAATTCTGATTGTCCCGATCAGAAACATCCCCTCCATGGTAGGGAGCAAGTCGATCTAAATGGACCACCTTCAACTTAGCCTTGGGGTTTCGACGGATCCGGTAGACGACGTCATTAAGCCTCTTGACCACCTCGTATGGTCCATCCCAGGCGGGTGTAAGCTTTGGGGATTACCCATGCTCCGTTGGGGGTTCTACAGCCAGACTTTGTCCCTCTCCTGAAACCCGACTGAATTGGCCTTGAGGTCGTATCGCGTCTTCATCCGGTCACTGGTGGCCAACATCTGCGTTAGGGCTAATTCGTGTATTGCTAGCATGTTATATCGGAGCTGGTCGGCATAATCCTCGATGTCTTGGGAAGGTTCTTCGGGGGAGCCAAATGCCAAATCGCAGGGTAATCACAGCTCCTTTCCGAATAGGACCCTGGCTGGGGTCAGTCCTGTACTATTATGTACGGCAGAGCGATATGCCAACAGGAATAAGGGAATATGTTCATCCCAATCACGCTGGTTATTGCTGACGACCTTGGATGGGTGTTGTTCCAAGGTCCTGTTGAACCTTTCCACCATTCCGTCTGACTGAGGGTGCAATGGTGTTGTTCTCGTTTTCCTGATTCCTAACATCGTGCAAACTTTCTGGAATACATTCGATTCGAAGTTACGCCCCTGGTCTGAATGTAGTTCCATCGGGACGCCAAACCTGCTAAATAGTTGTTCTACTAGCACCGCCGCTGCCGTGGTTGCCTCTTGGTTGGGTATCGCATATGCCTCAGGCCATTTGCTCAAGTAATCCATTGCGACCAGAATGTATTTGTTCCCCCTCTCAGACTCGGGAAACGGACCGGCGACATCGATGGCAATTCTCTCAAATGGGACGCCCACATTGTACTGCTGCATTCTGCCCTTGGTCCGGGTCTTCGGGCCGTTACTGGCGGCAGAGGTGGCACATTTGCGGCACCAAGCTCTGACGTCTTCAGAGTAATTCACCCAGTAGTACCGCTGGCGAACTTTGGCTAGGGTTTTATTCATACCCAGGTGGCCTCCGGTAATTCCATCATGTACTTCGGTCAGGATGGCTGGTACCTTTTTCTTCGGAACTACCAGTTAGGACTTGGTTTCTCGTCCATCACCGCTTTCCCAAACTCGCTTGAGCATTCCATTGTCTACTCTTAGATAGTCCCACTGAGCCCATAACTATTTCAGCACGCCGCAGTATCTAGCTACCTCTTCCCATCGTGGCCTGGGTGCCCCTCTCGCTTTGAGTGACAAGATTGGTTCGATGTCTG
>JAVLUE010000286.1:0-20001 GCA_034190945.1 Octodonta nipae | reverse complement strand
TCTTATGTAATTTCTTGCAGTAATAATAAAAATACTAATTTCGGAATAAAGATTTCAGAAAACAATAATGGAATCCAAAGATGGCAGATACAGAATATTTACGGAACAAATTAATATTAAAATATGTATTTAGGACAATACAAAATGCAGTAGTATAAATATTCTGAAAAATTTCAGTCCCTTTATGAAATTAACAAGTTAAATGTTTTTAAAATTTTAATATCTTTTTAAAAAATATTTTTACATTTTTTAAATTTTAATATATAATAATAATATTTTTATAATTTACAACAAAATTAAAATATTTCTGTAAAAATGTAATTTTTTTCTGTTGAAATCCTTTTTATTACTATGGAACTTTAACATATTAACAAGTACCTGCTTTATATTCAAACACTGAAGATTGCTTAAAACAGTTTGTAACAGATATTTTGCACCAATAATCCAAACCTGGACAGGCTCGACGAATGAATGAATCACTTATATAATTTTTTTGTAGCAAAAAATTTTAAATGTAAGAAAACAATAATGGTGCCAATTGTTAACGGTGTTTATTGAATATTTATGGAGAAATATTGAAATTATTAATTTCTATTTGGAACAATAAAACATGAAATAATAGTTAACGTAACAATTATCAATTCTATATTTTTTTATTTCTTTAAATACTTTTGAAATTTTCTCTCGATTTGAAATCGTTTTCTACTAATATCGAAATTTATAGTGAAAATATCTACTTACTTGCGTTAAATTTGTAATAATAATAAACAAAACAGTCTTATAATTCATCTTGGATGAAGTGACTAAAACTGATTTATATAAATTAATTTGATAGTATGTACACACAGGATGTGCACCCCACTCGCTTCCTGCGAATGTTGTAAATTTGTTCAGCGCTTCTCTTCTGGTTTTATATATGAATATTATCTCAAAAGCGCAGGTAAGCCATGAAATCCTTGTATTTTTTTAATACAGGGTGAAGCAGAATATAAGGACGTGGGTTTTGACAATATAAGGGAATAACATCAAATTTTAATGAAATACACTTATGTGTAACATTAGTATATGCCAAAGGCGGCTTCAACCAAAAATCTCTGGGGGCACTAGAAACAAAAGTATCGATACTGGTATTGAAATTGAAAGAAACTTGTTGATACCAATTTAGCGGCGGAAAATATGAATTTAGCGGAGGATGACAAGATACTTAGTAATTTCAGGGGGGGGGGTGATGAATGTCGTCAAAGTATCCACATTTGGCGGAGGAAAACTCTAAAAAAATTCGAGGGGTGGGGTAATACCCGGTATACAAAAATGTGAAATTTTCATATTTACATATATTCTTATTTTTATCGATAGATAAAATATAAACATGTAGTTTAATATTTGTGTTAAAAGCTTGATTTATAAATTTCTTTAAAATTTGTTTAATAATATTTTTAACCTTTTTTAATAACTGAAAACAGAGACTAGTTCACACCCAATTTATGTTCTATAGAAAGGGACACTATTGTTGGGACAATTAAACCACAGTAAGGCCTAATATCATTCAGAAATTAGCATTGCAAACTTAAATAGATGTCTTACAAACCCCCATCAGAGGCTTCAAAATTATTGAGTTTAAAAATAAATTAAATAAGGAATAAAAGTAAAAATTCTGATATATTAAAATTTTCACATTTAAGGGACCAAACACTATTATAAGGTCTTTGTACCCAACATTTAGAAAAAACTAAGGTTAGGGGTGTTTAGGGTAACTTACAAAGTTTGTTTTTTAATGATGATAGACATCCACGGGGGTGATATAGCCCTTTAAACAAAGTTTAACTGTTATTTTGCAAAATTACCGAGGTCATAGTGTGCATTTATCTTTAGTTTTTAGTTACATAATAAATAAATAAATGCTATTATTTAATATTTGTACAAAAAAAATAACGTTCATTTGTGATTTACATTTTTCGCACAAAATTCTAATTAAAAAAAGTTAGAACGAGGCTATTTAATGAATTCATCAAAAATACCAGATTTACAGTTTTTTAATATTTTCCTGCAGATGTTCCTGCCAGTGGCGTATACTTCTTAACGTATGAAGCAATCAAGGACTACATTACAGATAATGGTGCCAAAACTCCAAGTATGTTGGGTACGATACTTGCTGGGGGTGCAGCCGGAATCACCTTCTGGCTAATTGGAATGCCACCAGATGTGCTAAAAAGCCGTGTTCAGACGGGTATGTTTTTTTGTTATAATACCTCGTTTAGTACTTGGGTTATTCAAATGTATGTTATGAAATTTGCAACATTTTCATTATTTATTTATATTTTTCTCACATTCTAATATTTATCTACCTACACCCATTACCTAGTTATAATCTAATTTTTAATCAAAGGTTAGTATTTATAAATTATGGTTTTAGAAAAACTAAAAAAAACATGCTTTTATAGCAAACCAAACTAAAAAATAGAAACTATTTTTAAATTATGAAGAGTGTGTTTTACTGATGTGTAACACTGTACCGTGCCGCACTTTTTTGGCAACACCTTCACATGTCTAGGGTGCTGACATAATCCCAATAACACTTTATGACACCATTTGTGCCGAGCCTCAGATCGAGTGTATGCATTAACGAAATATAAAATTACACCGGCTCGCTCTTGCTCAACACCGTTTAAATTAGTAATGTTTTTTTTTTAATTTATGTAATATGTACCTATTCATAAATTTAAAAATTAAACATTGTAAAAATCATTTATTTCTTATTTATGTATAGTCATATAGAGTGTCTGGTACGAGGAAAAAATTGAGTTATATGAATCGCCAACTATCAACTCGAACTCGTTTACGTGTTATAAGACTCTTGTGCCGGCAAGCGGCACAGACAACGATACGTCCGTGTGTTGAATAAAGTGTGCTGCAACGCTGCAACTCAGTAAATGGTACTGTGCTCTGTGATAGCCAAAAGGAAGACTCGAGATTGAGTGCCAAAAAAGTGCACCATCTCGCTCGGCATTGTTTAACTCAAACTGTGTGCTCACTTTTCACGTTAACAAATTTTTTCAAAATTTTTTTACCTTGAAATATATTCAATAACATTAAATTTAAACGACTCGTGTTGTATAAAATTAATGATTCATTGAATGTTAGGCTTAAGACAACCCATAATTATATTAGGCGTAAATGTTGTTGCCTAAAATTAAGGTAGGTATGTAGTCTAAAAGAGTTTTCGTAATTCGGAATATAATTTATTTTAGATGTTTTTGTTTTTTTGTGAGGTATAAAACAGGGCAACGAGAGAGTTTAAAAATACTGTTACGAATGTATATATTTCGTAAACGTATACTGTGCCTGGAAAGAAAAATTAGAGTAATAAAACTAGGTTATAATAATTGTCAACTGTCAACTCTTCTTTTATGCTATATGGCACAACTGCGTCATAACACTGTATTGACACACTGAACTGTGCCTGTCTTGAGGTGTCAGCACTCCAAAATCTGAAGTGTTACCCATCACTAGTTTGTTTTACAGCTATAAAAAGTGTAGCAACCAATTTTGATTAATTAATTTTGAATAGTTATTAACAAAACAGGTCAATTCATAGTAAAAAGTGTGGAATGCTTGATATTAAATGTTATGGTTACTTCATTCTAGCTCTTTATAAAAATAGAGTTATTATGAAAATATAGTAAATTGCTCCCCACGCTTTTCTACTATGAATTGAAATATTTTGTTAATAACATTTAGTTTAATATTATTTGTAATTAATACTCATAATTATTTGTTGGACTCAGTGATTTTCTACTTTTTAGTTCGGTTTATTATTAAAGCTTGTTTTTTTAAACTATAATTTATTTTGTTAGTCTGTAGTCTCAAAACGATATCAGTAGTGTTTATAATCAAAGGCTTCGATTAGTAGCTATATTGTATGTGTGGCAATGAATCTAAATTTATTTCTTTATGTTTACATAATCTCTCCAATTCATCTAACGCGTCACTATTACTATTATCTTTATCTTTATTTAAGTTTTCGCGGGCACTAAATGTATTAGATGGTTTCCGGGAATTCATCCGCGTAGTTGATAACTGATCCCTGCCGGGATCGATGGTAAATTGACGACGTTTCGGCAGAGTCACATCTGCCCTCTTCGGGTCGGATCGCATAATTCTCGTAGCCTTCTGCTTTCGCTTCTAGTTACTCGAATATATATATATATATATATATATATATATATATATATATATATATATATATATATTGATTGAAAATTGATAGAGATCATTATGCTTAGCTACTTTATTCATTCGCTGGATAGATTCTTAATTTTTTGTTCTTTCTCAAACTAGAAGTCATTGTTAGTATCTGTTGAAAGATTTTCCAGTA
Source organism: Octodonta nipae (assembly GCA_034190945.1). Taxonomy (NCBI): domain Eukaryota; kingdom Metazoa; phylum Arthropoda; class Insecta; order Coleoptera; family Chrysomelidae; genus Octodonta; species Octodonta nipae. Next base: position 15,626 of record JAVLUE010000286.1, on the reverse strand, counting down.
TTGTAAAATGCTGAGATATCACTTCTCCAATTTTCAAAGCGTTCAGTCTCCTTGTTGGCGCTAAATATGTCCTGGTTGTTGAAAAACTTGATACCACGGGTGTAGCTGCCCCCCGGACCTGAAAAACCTACCATGAGCCATTAGAGCTTTCTATAAAATTTGCTGACTTCCCCCTGGACCAAAAAAATTCTGTACTGTCCCTCTTTTTAGGACATTTTTTTTCCGGTTTGCCCCAACTCTAGGACAATTTTTTTGCTAATTTTGCCCCTCCCTAAACCACCCTTGCCCTCTCATTAAAACATACACAAAATATTTGACAATTACTTTATTAATATACATTTGCACTTTTCAGCACCCGAAGGTAGATACAAAAATGGCGTTAGAGATGCTTTTAAAGAGCTAATGAAGAATGAAGGCCCCCTGGCTCTGTACAAAGGTATAACACCAGTTTTACTAAGGGCATTCCCCGCAAATGCAGCTTGCTTTGTAGGGTTTGAACTTTGTAGAGAATTTCTTAATTACATTTTTCCAAAAAAATCACCTGTTAACCCGGCTAAAGGAGACTGATACATTTTAAGAGGTATTTCGGTGTCAACTGAAGCTTGATACTCAGAACTTCATAAAGAATGACCATAAAGGTTAAATACTTTTCACAAAAATTGTTAAATGTTTTTTATGTTCAGTTCATTATTTAAAGTTTTATAAATTTTATTTTGTGTTCCTTGTACATTTTGTTCATGCTAAGTTGCATATTACAGTGTCAGTTTATGAAATCAAACTTTAAGAATCCGGATGTTATGCATGTAAGAGAAGTGGAAATCACCAGATTGAGAAATAGTGCCTTAAAATAAATGTTGAATTATTATTTTCCGCAGTATTAGCAGCTTTTTATTTCTTCATTTCTTTGATTTGCATTTCTTCAACATTTTTTTTTTAATTTTTGTTATTCCTAATTTTGCCTTTAAATTTGTATGCATATATTTTTTAATAAAAATTTTATATTATTTTTCACGGGTTAGTATTATTTTTAGTCCAGGCGGGATCAGTTGAGAAATGACTTAATTTGGCTATTTTCTCATACTGTAATTATTTACCAGTAGAAAGCTTAGATTGAAAAAATGACTTTAGACTGTGTATTTTGACCCCTTAGCTTAAATATCACATCACATTTGATGCATCTGAGCTTTCATACTTGAAAAATTAATTTCAAAACTTTTACAATTCGTCCTTATAGAAAAATTACAGAAAATTGTCATACCTGCAGCACGATTTTTTTTAAATTGTGTTCAATATAGGTAGGCATAGTCTAAAAAAGTACCTTGGACTAAAGCTGGTTGCTGGAATGCCAGCGTTTGTCTATAACTTTGAATTGTAGACTGGCAAAGGTAAAGAAAATGAAAGATTCATACATGGTGAAGAATATATAGGAGCTACAGGCAATTAATTCAAATATTTTGTCATATTATTTTCAATCACAAAAACATTTTGAGAATTTTTACACAAGTTTATCTTTGGTAAACAACGTAGCCAAATGAGGAATACTATAGCAAGAATAGAATGAACCTGTAAGTTCAGAAAAGAACCTGTATCAGAAAAGGATATGAACAAGGAGTAAAAACAAAGTTGTTGTGATAGATCATCATCATTTGATGATGGTGTTGACATTTCTTATGTTTCCCGCAAATAAAAGATTGTCTGTTTGCTCTCCAGGAGTGAACTACTAAAAACCACTCTCATCAGATATGGCAGGAAACAAAGAAGAGAGGTGATATCAACTGTCGTTATATGATTGTTGAATACAATCATCGTAAGTGGTGTAGACCTGATGATAGCCTAACTGGCAGAAAGTCTAAACATTGGTGAATATGATTATTGTATCATTTAGTAAATTATAAAATTTAGTAAATCGTCACTTCTCGGTTTTTTGATAAAAACAGAAGCAACAAAGCACAGAAACAGCAGATTTTTGTCTAGACGTGACAAGCAATGCATCTCTAAAAGATTTTCTTTTTTTAATGTTAATTTTTGTAATAAATCTGGCTACTGTCACATGACACAGCCTATATATTTTTTTGTTGAAAAAATGCACATTTAAAAACGTAAATCGACGTGGCCAAGCGTTTTTCCCAACACGCTCTCCTTTATTCGTTGTCGAATTTATTCCATTTGGCTGTTCCACACTGTATGACACAAAACGGGAATGAAAATGAACAGTTTGTAGTTCTGTCTTTAGTCTTTTTTCAAATGAAAGAAGTGCGGTTTGTATATCTGTCTTAATAAACATAACAATTGTTTTACTGGAAGTCTGTATATTTCAAATACTCCGAACGTTTCAGGGTCTAAATCAGCCGTTTTTAATGGCAATAAAAATTTACACTACTGAATCAAGAAATTAAAAATTAAAAGGTTTTTAATGACAAATTTAGCATTCATAATGTGACATTTAATGTTTGACAATGAAACTCATGTACCTTAGAGAATTTACTGCTAATTTGATATATACATGGTAGCACAAAACAGATTTATCTTCATAATTTCATATCGCGCTCCTAGGTACGGGTTTGTTGAAAGATCTGTCAAAAATGAGATCAAAGAAATTTTTATGTTCCACAGTCCCGTTCCCATCATAAGGGAAAACCAAGGAAAAACCTTATGAATTATTCCGATACAAGGTTGTCGAAAACGATATTACCATTATTAATTTCATCCTTGACTACTAGTAACCAGGAACGGTTGAATTCTACTGAAGTACTAGTGACACAATCGCTTTAATTTAATAAAATTAAAGCAGACTCATTCAGCATTCGTTTTAATATTGAATCTGTAGCCTACTATTTTCAGTCTTTCTGAAAGGCCCTGTACATATGGGTTCGATGTTGCAGTAATGTGATTATCAAGAGTATTAGTATTGTTAGTAGCAGCTTAGTGTTGAATGTTGATGATTGTTTTGTGTAAAATTTTATCTAACTCTTTATTGATGAAGTTTTAAAGACGACTGTTAGCAAATAGTACATTTTTTATACATGTTTTTCGTCCTTAAATTTATTCATATCAAAACAGTTGGTTATTCTCTATCATTTAAAGATTTAATGATGCATTTTTACGGTATTTGGCTGATTATTGTTAAAATTGAGATATATGTTAGTGAGAGTCGGCTTGTAGGCTTCTGTATCAAATGATGATTGTATTTTTGTTATTAATATATGTAGGAAAGGTAGTGTGTTATTCAGATTCTGCCCAATTTCTAATGAAAGAACCAACTATATAATTCAATAGTTGGTTCTTTGTTATTGTTGTTCAATAATTCATGTAACTCTTCAGGAGAGTGTTCCCAAATAGTGAATATATCGTCGACATTCATAGTGTTAATTTTTTTACGTTAAAAACGGGACCTGATTTATACCAAAACTTTTGAAACATTTCGAATATATACAGATTTTCAAGCAATTGTGGTGGTATTCCCAAAAACAGAAGAATACAAAAATAACAATTTATTTTGTTAAATTTTATACCACATAGTTTTTTCCTTTTAAAGCACTGTTTAAATCAGATACGGTAAATTTTGAGTTTATTAAAAAAAATCTATACGCTAATCAAATTTCGCTTTCTGGGAAAGAAAAAATTGAAAAAAGATTATATTTTCAATGTTTCGATTGATCGCCAAATAATTGTTTGATTAATTGAACAGAAAACTTGTTATCAATGGAGTAGTTGATTTTGCTTTTCCGGGATTTGGACCGCGTCAGTTTTTTGAACTAATTTATTTAAATATGTTAACCAATATATAAACAAAATTTTCCGATGTTTCGCCCACACTTGTATGGGACTTTTTCAAGGATGAGAAGTACAAATTTTGCTTACCTTGTGGCGACTACATTCGTTTAGTCTTTTTGAGACAGCACATTTTGAAACTTCATTTATTAAACTTCTCACACTGAAGCACAAATGGTAAATGACTAAACATTGGATATAGTCAAAGACGTTGGTTCGAGATTTTTGTTTTTAAGAAATAATGATGGGCCATCCGACATTGTTATCAATGAAATTAAAAAGATTAAAAATTGCATTAATTGTTACCTTTAATCGCATAGTGTTATGAAATATACAGGCTTTGTTCAAGTGAGTTTTCTACCGTAGCGGTAAAAAAGAAACCACTGTCATAGCTTACAAATACTTTGTGTTCTTATATCTCAAAACTTTTCAACTAAACAATAAACTTATTTCTACACTGATATTTATGATTTTTTTTGTCTATTTCTGATATAAATGGTAAGTGTTAGATGTTTCTAAAATTATTCTCAACCCTCATCTTTATGGATTTGAGTATTCTATTACGTTATTATTGTGTATAACGGATATTTCATATATTAGGTACTTCTTTAATTCAAGGTACTGAAAAAAACATTTTATTTTACCTGTTTTATGTGCTGGTGCAATAACTGTGGATTTTAATCTGTCCAGTGATGACGGGTAAAAAATAGGCCTTACACTGTATTCGAAATGATTTAAAACTTTAATTTTTGAATGTTTACTTTATGTAGATAAACTCAATTATTAAACAACTTTTAAATATTATTAAAAATACAGTATTAAGTACCAAGACTTAGCTATTTACTTCAAGAAACATACAACATAAGAGTTTTAAAAATCATACGAAAAGAGGAAAAAAGTATTTCAAAGAAACCGAAAAAATTATAAACTTATATATTGCAAAAAAAACAAGTGACAGTGTTTTGAATAGCCAAACGTCAGAACAAGTCAGCCCATTACGTTTAAACTCCAGTTGTTTGCGATAGTATAACTGGTATATTATTTGAAAAATCAAAGTGTGACTTTGCTTTTCTAATTTGACAAAAAATTTTCTATATGTGTTGTAATTTCTTTGAAAGAACGTTTTCTATATTCAAAAATAACACAAAAAAGTCTGGACATAATTTTTTAAAGCATTATGATCTTCATCTTTGATGTACTGGGTAAGCATATTAAAATTGTAATGTTACAGGTAGCAGACTCCGATGGACAACAGACCTATTACAGGGATGTGTATTTGTATATGGGAGCTATGGCTCTTTTTTCTCTATACCTTATCCTATTCACTCCATTCCTCACATACATACCACAACTATCCCTTCACTATCTTCCAGTACGTCTAGCCAACGAGGAATATTATTTTTAAAACAATCTATGTATATATAGCAACATACATCGCGATGAAAGTATCTACAGATTACAAACTAATAGAACTTGAAGGATAACTTAAGAATATCAAATGGGAGAGAGCCGGACTAGGCGAAGTGTGAAAAATAGGAGAAAACCAACCCTGCCAAACCATGGAAACGTTTTGCTTATAATGTAGGACAAAAAAACTGGTAGGTATAAAGGTGGCTACATACATGCAGTTTATTGCTGTCAATTAAAACTTGTGTGTGGGTGTCTCAGTTTAGGTTCAAGCCAACAACCTGACAAAGTTCTAACTGACAATTATAACTGTATAGTTAAAACTAACTACGTAGCCACCTTAAGAGGCGCTGGATTCACAGTGGCAAGAAACAAGTTGAGCAAATTATACACATTCAGACATGGTAATGCACTGTTGATTATGTTACTACAAAGTCTCCTCACTAAAATGTAATGGGACAATGTAGAAGTTGATATTACCCCCTCAGAGAGGTTAAAATATCTTTTTAAGTTTTTGAGAGGCATATTTAGTAAGTAGTACTTAACATGGCTATTAGAAACAAAACATTGAATTGGACATATAATTGATGGACAAAAAATTATACAATAGGCCCAGAGAAAAACATATAGAAGCAGAGGATGACCATCCACAAGGGGGATTGACCATCTAAAACGATTTTTGAAGTAATACTTATTCAGATTTGTAAACCTGTCAAGTGACAAATAAGAATTTTTATATATTCTTTATTTATAAACTGTTATTGTTTTTATTTGAATAAAAATCCCATTTTCTAAATACTTACCAATAAAAATAAGGTTCACGGTTTGGTGTGTTAACCTTGCGTTGGGGTCATGTTAATTTGTAAAATTCCAATTGACTCTGGGTCATTCACAGAAAACAATAGTTTAATGAAAGATTAAGTGTTGAATAACCTAACCATCGTCTTGTTCTAAGGATAAATTATGCATAAAGTCAACATATATATATATATATATATATATATATATATATATATGCGTTTTTTGAAACAACCAGAATTTTAAAAAATCACTAAAAATATATTTTACAAGTTTTTTGTCTCCAAAAATTATTGTAAAACTGTGGTTGTTACTATGGAAAAACTTGTAGAGAACAACATACAAAATTATAAATTCAGTTCTGGTTAGATAATTCAAACTTAGTTTTTCAGCGGGCGGTCTTATCACCATCCAAAAAGCAGCATTGGAAAGTAGAAGTGTTGCCGTGACCTTTCCTTATCTCAGTTTTTCAAAAGTTTTAACTTTAAATATATTGAAAACTACGAAAATCGGTATGACAACGACAAACATATACAGTATTCCATCTCAAATGAGCCACCTTGAATATCTTGGTTATTTTCAACAAAACTATTGCAATGAGATTTTTGTTTCGAGGGGGAAATTTTTTGAGGTGAATTAGCGCTTGCGCGCATTCAACATAAACAGGCCAATTAAATGACATTGAGATTTGAGATAGGGAAAATAGGTGTTGTCTCATATCATTTGAAAGCCCTTTTATGGACTATACCGTAGTAATAAATTTTTTTTATTGCAATTTCTGTACATGTAATAATAAAAAGTATCAAAAAAAAAGAATTGGCATTACAATACAATGCCTCTAAAGCAAATGTTCAAAGTCTTCCCATTAATCTCCATACAATAGTACAACCTTGACTGAAAGCCGTCTCTGACATGGTTCAGCATAGTCGGTGTTATCTGACGACACTCCGCTTTAATTCGTTGCGTAGTTAGTCCAAATTCTCAGGCTGAGTCATACAATTTTTTTTTAACATGTTCTCACAAAAAAATCCAAAGGGTTCAGATCATGTGATCGGGCAGGCCATTCTATAGGACCTCTTCTTCCAATCCACCGACCAGGGTATTCCAAATCGAGGTACTGACGAACTGGTGCGACGTAGTGAGGAGGAGCTCCATCTTGTTGGAAATGCAATTGCTCTTCATGTAGTAGAGGATCATTTTCTAATTTTTCTATTATCAATGCATTAATTTCATTTTCCAATATATTGTGATAAATTTTACCATTTAAATAACCAGGAATAAGCAGGGGTCCAATTAGATGATTTCTCAAAATCCCTGCCCAAACGTTTAGTTTTACCGGAAGTTGACTATAAGCTTCACGAAATAAATGAGGATTTGTATCGCTCCAAAAACAAACATTGTATAAGAAATTCGGGTTTTCGATCATACGCTGGGTCATAATTTCTCAAAAATCTTGCCTTCGATCCCAATCATCCTCATTCAATACATGAAGTAATTTAATTATGTACGGATATAATTTGTACTTCTAAATTATAAAAACGTTAGTTTTGCTAATACCGGAAGCTGCAGAGATTTGCTGGTCAGACTGCGTGTTGGGTATAAGTTGGACATACCTAGCCCACTGTAGCCACAGCTACCCATTTATCATTTACAATTCCAATGGGACCTCTTTTTTTATTAATTACTGAGCCCGTCTCAACAAATTTTAAAATCAACTCCAATACGTATTTATGACGAACGTTACGTTCGGGATGGTTTTGGTTAAAAACCCTTGCAGCAGATCGAGCACAATTTTGATTTTGGTAATAAAGACTTACCAGCTCAACACGTTCTTGCAATGTGTATACCATAATTATCTTTTAAATTTTCAACAACAGATAAATGTACAAGGCTTCAAATTATCGAATTAAGGTGAGAACAGATAAACAAACTTGCTGTAAATACCAGCAAAAAATAATGTAAAATAAATGAATGTTTACATTTAATTTTTTCTTGTATTGTGTTATTACAGGGTGCGGCACTGAAACAGGTTGGTTTAAGAGCGTACTATTTTTAATACTTTTCCACGCAGTAAAAACTTTTAATTTAACTATCCTGTTTTACTACTAGGTCCGTTAGGTTTTCTGTTGCATGAACAGGAATTGCAATAAATTTTTTTATTATGACCGTATAGTCCGTAAAAAGGGCTTTCAAATGATATACGACAACACCTATTTTCCTGTTTATGCTGAATGCGCGCAAGGGTAATTAACCTTATAAAATTTGCCCCTCGAAACAAAAATCGACCTTTTTTCGTATTGCAATAGTTTTGAAAATAACCAAGATATTCAAGGTGGCTCATTTGAGATGGAATGCCCTGTATATGCATTTTGATATATTCTATAAAGGTATAACGATATGGAAATGAACATTTAAAACATAAAAATTATCAATTTTTTGCTTTTTAAGCAACAAATTAGGAAGTTGAAACACGACTACCAAGTATTATATTTTCAATTCACATGTGTATTTAAGTCCGTAAAAATTATTTTTCCCCATATTTTCAACTGTCATAATTTTAGTAACTTTGATGCAAAAATTCCTGAAGTCTTCTAAAAACCCCAAACAATTATCAAAATCATTGCAAATGCTAATTCCTGTGCAAAATTTTGCCAAATAAATTTAGAACTGAACATTCGATTTTTTCTCAAAACTTTTAATGCCAAAAAGTTTGTAACTGTTTTTATAAAACAATGATAAAAAGTGTTTTTTAATCTATTATTGTGTAACATATGATTCATAGCTGATTCTGCTTTTTCCGTATTTGGACCGCGTCATTTTTTTGAAGTAATATATTTATATATTTGAATCAACATAAAATAAACGCTTTGCACAAATTGTAATTTTTACAATTTGTGCTTCAGTGTGCATGATAAGTTTAATAAAGTGAAGTTTCAAAGTGTGTTGTGAGAAAAAGACTAAACGAATGTAGTCGTCGCAAGGTAAGCAACATTTGTATTTCTCATCCATAAAAAAGAACCACACAAGTGTGGGCGAAAAGTGGGAAAACTTTGTTTATATGTTGGTTCAGATATAAAATAGATATAAATAAATTAATTCGAACAAATGACACGGTCCAAATTCGAAAAAAGCAGAATCAGCTAAGACTCTGGCCGCGAAAACCTACGTTCTCATTTAACATATGATAAAATTCAATCATGAAATAAATCTGATAATTTGAATAAAATGGTTTCATTGGAGTTTTAGCGTGTTTGTAAACATTAACGAACATCTTGAAAGAATTTTTACAAAAACTAGGATTAACAATATATCCTTTATTTATAATACAAATATAAATTTATGCCATGATTACTCTCAGATTAGAATTTAAAACATCCTACCTGTAAATATAAACGCCCAAATCTCCATACTTGAAATACTTCAGGATAGAAACTAAAAACAGAAACTCCAATAGAACAACAATTCAGCCATAAATGAACACTTTACATTTTCAAAATTTGTGATTTAATAACATAGGCCGTTTGTAAACAAATGATAATTTCGTAATTCTTTACGGCATACCAAAACTGATGGATTTTATTGCATATCTTTGCTTTTTTTACCTGTCATAATTTGTTGTCTTGAGAAGACAAAAGCTAGCTTAATTATGTAAAAAAACGTGGTCATTGGTGCAGCCGGATTATTTGTAGACTTTTTGCCATACTGTTTGCTAAGGTATTCGAAATAAACTAAACGGAGAACATACAATATACAGGATGTCCAAAAATTATTGAACAAAAAACAAAATTATGTTTTTAAATATTTTCTTTCAAAAATGAAGAAAACAACGGTGCAAATAAAAATCTAAGTATATATACTGGGTGTTTTTGAAAATATGTTGTAAAATATTTGAACAGTACCGAACACTGTTGCATTAACTTTTTAAATTGTAGACAATTTTCATATTTGTCTGCATGAGAGAAGCTATATTAAGAAATCCATAAGTCTCAAAAATATTCGGTACCTACACTGCAGGCAAAAGTATTCAACTCACACTTAACACACCTTACTATAATGTGTAATTCTGGAGGTCTCAGAGGCTAGTTAGAGAAAACATGCTACCTTTTCAACTTATTTGGAAAAAATTTTCTACTTTCGTATTTCTTTAATTTAATTTTAAAACAATTGACAAGTTCTGACTTATTGAACCGTAAGAATTTTTTAAGACTTCTGAAGGTTAATTTTCTTTGAAAGATTAAAATGTTATTAAGGAGATGAATCAGAAAAACTAACTTTTTGGTACATGGCACTGAGCAGCATAGACCTTAAAAAACCCTCATGATTTAACTGTTATTTTGCAGACCCTGCAGCGACTTCCGTGTTAATTATGTAGACTATGTATGAAAACATTTAGGTTCTTCAGATAATAAAGTTTCACAAATGAGATTAAACAAATAATAATTTAAAATTAAAAAAAAAACATTTTGTTTTAAATAAATAAGCAAAAATTTGTGAAATGGGAACTATAATAGCTCATTTTGAAGGTCTTTTAATTTTCTGCAACATTGTTCATAGGATCAAACACGGTTTCACTGGTAGATTGGGGCCAAAAGATAAAAAAGTACATTTTTAATGACTTTTTTTGAAGTTTTTGTTGTTAAAATAAAACGCATAAGTAAAAGATGCGGAATTGTTTTTTCTAAAATACGTTGGAGTTGATTTTTTTCGGTTATTAATCTTCTCACATATTTTCATAAATGACGTGGTCTAAATAAATTTAAATATTCAACATTAAAAATAAAATCTTATTACTTACTGGTTCATTTCTATCAATTTGCACAATTCTGCTCTTGTTTTAATTTCAATATACCTAAAATTTCTCAATATTTACAATAATTTAAAGTCATCTCCAGCTGCAACAGAATGAAGGTAATTAAAAAGCACAATTCATTATTGTATTGTTTATTTTGGCTATGTTACATTTACATAGCTAGAATAACAATTTTTCATAATTCTAATCCATTTAATTCATGTACAAAGCACTATACATTATTTACAATTCAGTTAAAACAAATATGTAAAATTCACGTATTCTATTTTACTGTTGAAAATTAAAAAAGCCAAGATTTTTGGTATTTAAAAAAATATTTTTATCAATATCAATTCACATATTTGAATCTAGTATCTGCTTAAATGTAACAAACTTGAATATATGAAGATTTTTTTGAAGTGTGTATATTTTATCTGTATTTTGGTGAAAACATCAAGTCATCAGGTAGTATAGATTTAGAAAGACAAACGTTTTAATGTACACTTTATCTACTACAGTAAACATGTATAGATATATATATCAATCCAAATATCTTGTCATTTGGGTTTACAATATATAAAAAGTATAACTTGAATGATTACTTGGATTTTATTTTCTTTACCGGGTGGGTGAACCTTCAGCCTGAGAAAAGATTATAAAATCCACGATGTTGACTGTGAAAGCTTATACTGTTTAATGAATGATTTCTTGTTCTATTGTTATTTTAACATTGTTTATGTACATATATATGCTTAAAAGTGTAAACTTAAAAGCTTCAAAATATTTAAAATAAACTTTTACACAAATAATTACAAATAAATAAAGTAGTTAAATATTTAAACCAAACGGTCACTGTCGGTATTGAACCAAACTTAACAATTAACTATTAAAAAAAATTAGCTGTCAAATGATTATGTAAATTGCCTAATACGGGCTCATTCATGTTCAATAACGACTGCGACTAAAGACAGACAAATATTAAAGAAACGATAGTATCAACAATTTCTATAATATTTGACGTTAGATTAAAAAAAGTCTATACAAAGCCGACAAATGAAGAATTTTATCACGTTATTGAAGATTATCGGTTTTGCATGGTCTTTATACCAATATCTTGGTAAGTTCCAACAATACAGATTTTTTATATTTAAACACTCATATGAAACAAAAATGTATTAGCTGCGGAAAACTTACCATTACATCACGTTATATTTGCAAAAAATGGAAGGAATTGTTTTCTATAAGGTACTAAGAGAATACATATGTATAAACTAAATTATTTAACAATGCTGTAACCATTTTCTTTTTACTGTCTGAACGCTGAAGTTCAGTTAAATCGTAAGTATAATTATTAGTAACAAATGCTTGATAAAAAACGTGAGGATTTAACGCCTTTGAAAAACAGTCTTTTATTTTGTAACTTTAAAGCATGGCACACACCCTTCGGTAACCTGTACGGCTCTACCGGAGAGTGTGTAGCTGGCCTTAGAGACCGCAAGAAAAACACATTTTTTCGGAACAGCAAATTAACCGCTCCATTTAAGTTTTATTTTGTTTATGCAGTAACCTCATGGTAATCATTCTTATAAAAAACGTTTGTTAGAAATGTGTGTTTTCCCTGCAGCCTATTATTGTAACTGTGAATATCTGCTGATGCAAATGAAAAGTGCATTACTTACAATTTGGAATCCTGTAAACCAAAAGGCGTCATAATTCGGAAAATAGTAACAGATTGATAAGACAGTCACAATAAAGAGATGTAGTTTTACAGAAATGCTTGTTACAAAATAGAGTATTATATATAGAAACGATCACTTTCACCTAAAATTTCATCCCTATCATTCATTCAAGCTGAGCTTTACCTAAACAATATTGTATATAATGACCTTAAAATCTGATCATGTGGTAATCACAGATATTCACTTGCAATGGCAGTATCCTAACTCTCACTATACGGGGGAAGTACCAAAGTTCGTGACACATACGTTGTATCATTGGGATACATATCCGGAGGTTCGAGATGGCACACGACGGTTTCTCCATCTAACACAGCTGCAAGAGATCTTACGGTAGCGTCAGCTCCTAAACCAGTACGATATGACATGTTTCTGCGCCGGTAACTGTCCATGTTCGGGTTGTTAGAGTGGTTCATCTCTTTGGCATAGTGCTTGTTGGTCATAGCATCCAGGAAACTTCTGTCGGCACCAGGACTGTAAGGTATGAGTGGACGATGGTCCCCGTAAGATCTAGAAGATTGTCTGCTCATGTCGCTTTGCCTTTTCGCGTCTTCATCACTCATATCAGATATCTGGATGTCATTTCTGTCTATTTCTTCGTAAACAGGATCTTCCTCGCTCACCAGTCCTCTAGGTGTCTGGGCATCGTAGATCTCTGTGTAAGTGTGATGTCCCCAATGATTTGATTTTGAACCGTTACCGTTTTTCTTCCTGCCGGTGCCATGAAACGATTGCGGTAGAGGTAAATGCCTTGGTTGAGTGTTGACCTCCATTCGCATTCCATAGTCGGAAAAATCCTGTATTCCCCCTTGAAGAACTTGATGCCTTACATCTTTGGTATTACTTGTAAGATGGTGTCCAGGGTCGGTCATAACCATGTGCGATCTTGGAGAGTCTTCTTGTTCTGAACCTCCGTGGCCTGAGTCACGACTGCATGACTTAAAAGAAATGTTCTGAAAAGTAAAAAAAAAATAAATTTAAGCATACATTAAAGCAGATCGAAAGGTAACTAGGTCGAAATTATAAGCATGTTTGCTATCATGTGTTATAATTTTCGACAATAATGCTTTTTGTGGCGTCGTGAAAAAAAATTGAATTGTTTTGTAATTGGTCTCAATTTTAATTTTTTCCTCAGACTAGAAATCGATAGCTAGAAACCTTCTGCCACAGACAACAAGAGATTTTTTGGAATTTGCGACGTTTGGAAGCTTTTTAAATATATAGGATGGATCTATTTTACATGCCGTACTATATTTTTTCATATCCAAAGAAAACAACCTCTTTAAATCTATTTTTAGTGGAATTTTTTTTAAATTTTTTGATTTTTTAAGACATACAAACTTCGTTTTAACAAGTGAAGCTCTTGCAATTTTTGAGTTTAAAAGATATTTCCAATAAATGTTAAATTACCAAAATCCATCAGAATTGCAGAAAAATGTTGTGTATAAAATTCTATGGCATTCACAAAACTATTATTAACTTAATTTTGGTAAAATTTTAATCATTACAAGCGTATCACCAGTCGTAATATTCATTAGCTGCTTTTATTCAAAGTTGTCATTTTTAATTTGTCTTTGTATGAAAGTACTTAAAACAATAAATATTTTAAATAAGTGCAATTAAAGAAATAACAAACACATTTGAAAATTTACGAAAATATTTGCAAATTAAACTAAAAATAGATTAAAAAAATACGTTTATGTAAGAAAAAAATGTATAGTATTCAGCAGATCCACTAGAAAATAAAATTGATAACCCATATTTCCTTCTTATAAGCGCGAAAAATATTCAAAATTCGAAAATTCCAAAACTTCGAGAAGAAATCGTTTTTATACCGAGTTTGAGGAAAAAATTAAGAAACCTCATACATAATGAAGTAACCAGCTTAAGAATATTGAAAAAAAAAACAAAAACGAAAACTTATAGCAACAAATTGGTGTGTTAAAGGCAGTTCTAAAATAGACATAAAGTATGGCGATGAATGATATGAATCGTAAATATGGTAAAAACTTATAACACCGTTATAAAATGTTTAAAGCGCACATACAGTATGGTAATTCAACAAGTAGCGTGCAAAGTGTCGATATCTGTTTCATAAAATCATGCATTTGTTGTTAATTACTGTTACAAATAAATATGCAAGAAACAACTTCATAAGTGGATACGTAAGTTCATTAACTTTTTTGTTGGTTTGGATGAGACATATTGGTAGACTTATATGGCATTTGTTCAAATAAGATATTTAGCCTTATTATTAACCCCACATACAATATTGTAATAAAAATAAGTTAAAAGGAGAATATTTTTTTTATAACTTGTCTACATTCATATAATGAATAAATTGCCGACTGTTTTGTTTTCATCTAAAACAACAGTTTTTACCATAAAAAATGGAAAGCTTCACAAACTTACGTATTTCTAAAACATATCAGATCAATCCTTTTTGAGTAACTCCATCATTTTTCTGTAACTTTTTCATATAAATATATAACAGAAGGATGAGATCATAAGTCATGCAAAAAAAAAACTAAGTATTGTTTCTATAAAAACATTAATGTAATGGCAGTTTCTGAATTTTTTTTATGAAGTAATTTTGTTTATAGTGGACAATAGTACCTTCTTCCTTGAATACCTTGAATTAAAATATATATTAGTGATTTCAGTTTAAATATCCATCACTGTCTGACAGAGTACAATAGAAATTCATAACTATTAAATCAAAATTATGAAGAAATTTGCTTCATATATTAATTTTAATTTACACCAAGCACATTTGTCACTCCCCTAGGACGGCTTCAGAGGCACAAACGAAGTAGTACTGTTAAATACTCAGGCAGTGTAATAACACATAAATTTAGCTAACGTGGCATATAATTAAAATTAATTTAGCCTAGATTTTACAATGCCATCTTTAACCCGAATATCTTATTCTTTGAATAAAGTGCATTTGTCGTATTGGAAAATTTGTCGACTATATTTTGAGCAGAAAATCAATCATTTCAACAGATTCAAATTTCGAATAATTATATTTAGTATAAATAACTGAATTTTATATGTCGCGAAATGAATAGCGTCTCAACCTCGTATCATTTTTCAAAATTATATGTAATATGCTTGAAGTAAAA